>CAJVPT010004731.1:0-13045 GCA_910592055.1 Acaulospora colombiana | reverse complement strand
CTGGTATTTCATTCTCCAGAAAAGATAAAAAAAAATAAAGGATGGGGAATGTATCTAAATCTATGGTCATATATACAAAGTGGATTCCAATAAACCAATTAACTATGAAAAAAAAATCCTCCTAAAAATAGTTAATAGTGATGAGAATATGTTCGAAGATCTAAATTAGCAGTGTGAAGGGAGGATGTGTAAATGATGTCATGTTTTTCTTAGTTTTCAGATGCTACCACCACTATTCGTGAGTTTAAAAAGAAACTTGAGCTGATAGATAAGTTACTGTGCAACTCATACAGGGGAAAGAAACTTTTACTTAAGTCCATACTGTCCAATATTTCTATTGAATGTGCTTATCATTAATGCATTTGGAGTGGTGGTGCTGATGTAATACCCCGTGTTATTTTGCGATAACTCTCAGCAATATCCATGTGCCAGCTTGTTAGTTATTTCAAATGGTGTTATTAACTCTCAAGTCAAGTACCAGTGCCACTCAATTTAACTTTACCTAAGGTTGTTTTAGTATTGTGGAAAACTCTTCCATGTCCCTTTGGTGAAATTACTCTCCAGCCAGATTCCAACTATATATAGGAGTAGACTACTCTTGCTGAACAGAAAGGGGAAATTCTTTAGGATGGTCATCTGCGCAAACAATTTGATAGGTGAGTTGGGGAAGGGAACTCCTCTTGGTGTGGTTGGGTAATTTTTATCTTCCAAGGTGGGAGGGATTCTATCTCTATGAGAGAAAGGGTTGGGATAGTGGCATATATATAGCTGTGTAGTCAATCCAATGTAATACGTTCTGCCTTGCTACAAGCCCTTTTTACCCTGGTACAGTAAAGTCGAGAGATATTTACTAGGTCTCTATATTCTAAGAGTTGAGCTAACTGGTCTACAGCTGTGTATTTCTTTCTCTTACCTGATAAGAGCCAAAGATGTGATAGGAAACAGTATCCTGTATCCATCCGTGCCAGACCTATATGACTTATAGTGGACCCCAGATTCTTATAAGACTGAGGAAATATATTCAAACATATGGAGTGATCAATGAGGACTTGTTTATATTTTTGTACTAACGTGATTCTACTGGACCAATCAAATCATGAGAAACTTTGTGCTACTTAGAATTCAGGGTCAAACTGAGGTAGGCAAAATTCCCCATAAACAATCAAGAAAGAGTATTATTAGAGTCACACTAGTAATAAGGAGAGTGAGTGTAGTGCATTTGCGATAGCTCTCTATATCAATCAAACAAACTCTGTGATGTTTCTCTATAAGAGGAGAGGTGGTAGAGCATCAGTTCTTCTTCCTTTCAGAACTTTTTTGCCATAAGTAGGAAAGGTATGTTCATGATTATTTAGATCACTAGTAGTCAGGTTTTTGTTTGAAGAGAGTGTAGACAAGAGAGAAGGGATAAGAGTGACTCCTGAGAGACTTCTTAATGTGGTTTAAGGAGAGTGATAAGACTGTTGTTAATAGAAAAGCTAGAAAAGCTTTTTCATATGTCTTTTTTGTGTATGGTCAGAGGATTATAGAAAGAATATTGAAAAAATATAATAAATAAAACTAGTATTAAGATATAATATATATGAATTTTATAATTTTTGATTGTATAATTAAGGATTTAAAAATTGTCAAAGTTGAAATTTATAATAAAAACATAGTAAGTGGACTCAAACTTTTGGAAGCAACTGTATATATGCAATAAAAATATATATATTATCCAACTATAGATTAAAAAAAAAATCAAAATTTATAATAGTATATAAACATGAAATTTTATAAAAATATTAATAATATTTCTTTTATAATAATTAGAATAAAGTTTAAACTTAATAATATCCTTTTTTCACTGATCTCCAGTTTTTTTATAAATTTTCTTTTTTGATAATTTTCTTAAAAAACAAGAGAAATTAGCTTTACATATATAAGAAAATACCTGCATACATAAAAACCTTTGCTTTCAAGCAAGTTTTATACTATATACAACTAATCAGCAACAAATATTAAGTAGATTTAAAAAAAATTCATCTTTTCTACACAAACTTCTTTCTTTACAGAGGAAAGAAAAATACAAAAATACTGATTCACAGTAAGCTTTTTGAGGTTCAACTTCAATTTCACAAGCTTTCAGCCAGGTCAGTATAGAATAACATCTTTCTTAATATTAAAAGAAGTTTTATAAACAAAAACTCAAGCTGATAAATCAGTTTAAGCTCAAGGTTTATAATATCTAGGAGGATGTCCAAGCCTCTTTTGCTCAATAGGATAGAGTTTCAAAATAATACAATAACTGATTATATCTAAAATGTATAATACAAAATCTGTCACATCTGTAATTTCACAATAATAAGCTTATATAACAAATATAAACTTCAAAACAAACATGTTTTGTTTACAATTCCTCATGGTATATCTATTTTTAGATTTTATAAACAAAATCAATCATCATAAAATAAGATCTGTGACAACAAAATAACAGCAGTTTATTTTGATGACATATATACTTTAGACTATATTATCTACCAAAATAGTCAATAAGTTTTTTTGTATAATATAATCTAGATACAGTATATCAATAAAAAGATATAAAATAATGCAAGTTATAAAAAAGAGGGAAGCATATATTATAGATACATTGATTTAATTGTCAAACAAATTTGACTAATATAAAAAACTTTAAGCAATACAAACTATTTTCAATATAGCTGCTACTTTAGAAACTATATAGGACTCTATTTCTGAATCAAACAAATACTCAATCTTGGATAGTGTTATTGTTCAAATTCTAAATATCAATTAAACTATCTTTATTAAAGTTATAATTATTAAATAATATATTTATATCTATGGATTCAAGGATAAGAAAAAAATGAAGATTTTCTAGCATCATATTTAAAAGACAAATATTTTGATCTAATTGAGTAGAAGAAACAATCACAACATATCTTCTATTAAATATCAACAATTTAATTTATGATAAATAACAATCCTTATAATATAGACCTAAAAAATAATATGAATATTCAATTAGCTATAACAGTAGAAATTCTCAGTAATACTGAAATAGAAATAGATAACAAGAAAGTAGAAGACCAAATAGAGATAGAAGAGATTACAGAAAAGATTAAAGAAGATAATATTGTAGAACAATTTACTTATAAGACAAGAAATAAACCATCTTCATCCAATATTAATTCCTTCCATATTAAAGAAAATGGCAAATACAAAATGGAGATTTTTATATCTAGGCTTTTTGAAGAATCAAAAAATGAGAAAATAAAATATTATAAAAATGCATTAAGCCTGTTAAAAGACTTTCAATCCTTTAAGAAGGACTTTCTCAATAGAAATATTTGACCTACATTCTACTATAAGGAAGAAGAAGATATATTGTGATATCTAGAAAAAGTCAATAAAGAAAAATGAGAAAACTTTACTATCATTCCTCTAGAGATGAAAAAATAAATAAACTCCAAGAATTTAATACACAAAAAGATTCTTCAATAGAAGATTGAAGAAGACAAGACCTTATTAGTAGTTACTTTAGTTGATATTGATCGAAATCACTCATGTTAAGTGATTAAAGCTATTATATTAAAATATAGAAATACAACAAATATTCATATTTATAATTACTAATATTCTCAAAAAAGAATAAAAGCCTATATTATACTTTATTAACAATTTAAGAATTAAGAGGAAGAATAAATTATTCATATTAATAAAGAAACTATTAAAACTATTTTTACTCAACATGAACCATATTATGAAGAAATTAATCAAATTATCAAGCAGTGAAACTCTCAATCTCTAAGACTATATGGTTCTCATAACAATACTACTAGTTTGTTGGCTCAAGTAGTTAGATATACTAAGGTCAAAATATGCTTTACTTCAGAAATCCACTTACACTTAGAATATAAAGCTACACCATTATATGTTTTGCATCACACAAGATTTGAAAAAAGCTTTAAAGCAACATATCTTCATATATGATCATAAACTTATATAGAGTGCTAAAGAACATTTTAGAAAAAAACAAAACCTTTTATCTGACAAACAATATTATAAGAAGATTTCAAAATCAGATAATGAAACAATACAATCAGATACTAAACAGATAGATGGAGAAATAGGGAAAATTAATATTAGATATAATAGAAAACCAAGATGGAAGCCTAACTCTAGAAAAGAAACTAATAAATTCAACAATAATATGGATGAATTATACATTTGAACCAAAAGCAAACTAGTTACATATACAACCAAAATAAGACAAGAACCTAGATCCAAAAGAGCTGAATATACTTGACTAACAGATAGTAATAATGAACCTATCAACTCAAATAGGAAATAGAATCAGAAGACTAATTGAGAATTCAGAAGTTCAAACAGCTCAGACTTTGAAAACAATGTGTTTACTTCTTGACAACAAATCTTAGCTATCTGAAAAAAATAAATACAAGAATTAGTAGAATGAAGCAATAATCCAAAAAATATTCTTGGTCAGGACATAAATAAGAAATCTGTTGATTATGAAATGTATCAGTCCAACCACAGTTACCTGAAGAAAAACTGGACTTCCAAAAGGAATATAGTACTTCTCAGAAAATAATAAATTCAATGACATGTACAACAAACAATAATATACAGTACATAATAATAAACTCTCAAATAATACAAGCTCCTTAGATGACTTCATCTTAACAAAAAAATCCACATCTATCAAAATATCAAAAAGCCATACTCTTATCAAAATGATAATATCAAACCATCTATTAATAACATTATAACTATAGGAACACATAATATAAGAGATATTAATACAATCCTTGATTAACAAAGGCTCTGAGAAAAAATTCAAGAGATAGATATTGATATTCTTGAAATTTGTAAACAAAACTTGCATTTAGATTTGATATATTTGCTTTCTAATTTCAAGAAACATATAAGTTCTTTTATGGCAGTAACTATATTAGATCTAGAGACTCTAGAGTAGATTTTTTAATTAAAAATAAAAATAAAAGAAAGCTAGTATGTATAAACAAGATAGAGAGTCATATAATAGGAGCTAATTTTCTATCAATAAAGAGTAAATTTGTAATTTTTCAAGTTTACTTATCTTCTAACAAGAAAAAAAGTAGACATTTGCAACAAATCTTATAGAAAAAAATTTATGAAAAATAGAAAAAAGACTTTGAAATAATCATTATGAAAAATTTTAATACTATAATTGATTCTACAATATATTGATTCCCTATTAATAACAAGATATATATCAGATACAAGAGAGTTGAAATTAGATTATTTAATTTTTTAGAGAGTTGGAATTTCACAAATGTTTAAAGACTTTGGAAGGAAGAAGACAATAGTACTTTTATATAATCAAATAAGTTAGTTTATAGCAGAATTGATTATATCTGAGTTACAATTAAATTGAGTCTTAAAAACTTACAGAATTTCTATAATATATCCATAAAAATTTCAATTAGTAGTGATTATACATTTCTAATAGTTTATTTAACAACTGACAACTTGCTAAAAAAAAAAAGAATAGGAACTATAAAGAACTAAAGATATTAAAATCCCAGATATTGCTAACTCTATAGATATACAGTAAAAAAAGTTTAGAATCTGGACAGATACTATTTTTTTTAATCTTAAAGATTAAGTATATATAGAACCCTCAAGCAGCTTCAATATATTATAAATATTGGATAAGACCTAATATCTGTTAGAATCTACTATTATTAGAAGAGCTTTTAAGACTCTAAAAACAAAAAGATTATATTTCAGCTTCAAAAAAAAAAATCCAAAATTTAGAGTGCTATCCCTAAATATGACTTTAATACATATAAAAAAGCTAATAGAGTTCATTATCTATTTAAAAAAACTCAAGCAATATGGAAACCTTCTATTAAAAAAGAGATTTTGTTAGTAATCAATAGGCTTCATACCCTAAGTGATAATGCATTTATCCAAGACTTATCAACTCCTAAAAATATTGCGATGTTGAAATACAGTTGAAACAAATTGACAAAATAAAATTGAAAGTCTCTATATCAAAAATATAATTAAATATACTTTTGAAATCAGATGTTAAGATCTCAAAAGTAATCAAAAATAGATACTAAACTGCATCTTCAATAGAAAACAATTTAAGATAGTAATTGACAGACTCCTAGTACAAGACTGCAAGAGTTCAATATATATAACTACAAACTTACAAGCCATTAACTAGCAAGTCAAGATCTATTATCAAAAAGCCTTTAAGAAAAGAAAATCTAACTTTAAAGATCTTAATTTTGATTGAAAAGTAGAATATCAGCCCAAAGAATGGATTAGTACCTTCTTCTAAAAGAATAAATTTCAATAAAAGAACTTGATAAAACACTAAGAAGTCTTTTAACAAAAAAAAATTTGATCTTTTATAGATTAGTTATGAGATGCTAAAGAAATTGGGTTCAAAAAGAAAAGCTATATTAGTATAACTTTTTAATATTATTCTTGAAAATGGTCAAATATCCAAGAAATGGAAAAGCAGTAACATATATTTAATACTCAAGCCTAAACTATGACACTATAAGCTGAAAAATACTAGATCAATTATATTACTAGAAAAAATAAGACTCTGCTTTACCAAAATGTGAATAAATGCTTAGTAACTATTTTCATAAAGCATGATATCTTGCAAGGACCAAACTTTGCCAACCTATAGCAAGAGAGTATTGCTGAACCCATTCAACTTCTAAACAATATATGTAAAGAGGCTAGAGAAAAAAGAAAAGAATTATAAGTACTTTTTCAAGACATGGCAAAAGTCTATAACATAATTATCTAGAAATATTGGAAAAAGCAATACCAAGAATTTAAATTTCATTAGTAATAAGATAACTACTTATCAATCTTTTTAAGAACTGAGAATATTATACTATTCTTCCTATTGGACTTTTTGATTCAATTATAGCAAGAGATAGTATTCATCAAAGGGAAATAATATTTTTATTACTTTGATGAATTTTCTATAACCTATTGCTCTACAAAATTTAAAATAAATAGAAATATGAATATACTATAGAATAAGAGTAAATATTTGACTTTCAGATATTAGAAGTTAAGAAGAAATCATCTATTAGACAAGTTATCATTACATATATGAATATTATAACCTGGATAGTTAGATCTAAGCAAGATATAGAGAATATTTTGAAAGAGGCCAGAAAGTTCTATATAGCAAATGATTCATAGATTAATAGCGAGAAATTAATTTTGCTCACAATAAAATGAAATAAGCTAGAAACTGGAATAGTTTATGCTGGTACTAATAAAACAAAAGTCAAAAAAATGAATAAAGATAATCAGGTATGATTATTAGGAGTTTGGTTTAAAAGAAGATACAATAGCAAGAATATAATTAACTTGTTAAAAGTTAAGATTAGATCTATAAATCTAGTAATCAATAAAAAAACTATAACTGAGAAATATATCAGATATATTATTAATAGAGTTTTGATTCCCAGGATCAAATATCGTATATAATATATACATATTGGAAAAATGATAAACAATGAGCTTATTGCAATGTATGAAAAACTTTTAAGAATAAAGTCCTCATCTATAGCACAATATCAAATAGTTGTATTTATCATAAGAAGATATTAGACCTCAAAACTATATGGAAAATCCAACTTGAAAGTCATATAATCTCTTTCTTCTGTTAGCTAAACAATTCCAAAAATCCAGAAATAACAATACTTATCTATCTCAAACAGAAAAAGATGAAACTCTAAGAGCCTAAAAATATCTTGAAACATTCAACAGAAGCTGCTTTTTCTGAAAAATGTAATTCATTATTACTACTTTGGCTCTTACCAATAAACTTTAAATCATATATCAAAGTTGAAGATAGAAAAATCTTTTTCAAGTCAAGGATGGTTTAATTTTATTAAGTTAATTCTTGAGGAATGGGACTATAAAAAAGCTATAGTATTCCTTAAAAAATACAATATAATGTTCTTTGATCAATTAATTAACCCAACTACAGGAATAATTAGAGAATGGGAAACAACTCAAATATTTTTTGAAAATAGAAAAGATCATATTTCCAGATAGTATAAGCAAGTTGTTTCTCTAGTTACAAAAAAACAAGATTTGCTCAGAAGCTCACTCAGAAATTTAGAAAAGTACAATTATGAAATTTGAATAAAACAATTATCAAATATATTGGATAAAAAAAAGATTTACTGGAGAATCACTACCTATCTATCAAAAAATATAATAGGAAAAGTCAAGAAAGCTCAAGACAATATGATCTTCATCCCGTATTAACTTAATTATAATTATATTGATAATTTGATTCTATATCATTCAGATCTAATTAAGCAGATAACAATAGTTTCACCTTTAGAAACATATCTTTTGCTTCAACTCAATAAGTCTAAAAGTACATAAATAAGAAAATCACTACTACTTTCTAGTAACCCAATAAATTGAATATCTGATAACTCAAAGCAATATAGACCTGACATCTGAAATGTAACAATAATATATAAAAAAGTAGTAATAGGAAACTGGTATATTTTATTAATAGATCAGGCCATTCGCTTAAAAGAACATATTGGAGAACTTATTGATATTTTTAGATTTAATTAAAACAATAGACATAAAAACTTAACTTTTTATACTGATAGATTCTTTAAGAAAAATAGAAAATATTGAAACAAAGTATCAGATGAATTTTGCTTGAATTCAAACTCAAGACAATACTATCGTCAACCAATTCTTAACAGGAAAACTGCTATAGCCTTCAGCAGCAAAAGTAAAAATATTAGTAATATTGATAGTATTTTATACTCTACCTCAAGATACTAATGTCACTATCTTTACAGACTGCAAAGTAGCTATTAGAATATAAAATACTATATAATTACAACTTCTTATGTCATTTAGGAAATGGATCAAAATAGCTAACTGATCACTTTGAACAAAAATAAGAAATTTAGTTAAGAAAAAAAGCCTTAACTTAATACTGAAAAAAGTCTATGCATATAAAGAAGATTATTTTACAATATAGTAGATACATTAGTAAAATTAACTATAAAAGAAAATCCAATTGAATGGTAGCACATATTAGAAATGAGAATAATCTTCTCTATAGTTACATGAAAAAATCTGACTATTGACATTGGTATCCAGGAATTTATTAAAGAATGGAATCATAGAAAGATCAGTCTTGATTGAAATAATCAAAGATAAATTCAGAATAGATAAAGTAAAGAGAAAACTAAGATAAACTGAACAGTCTTTTGGAGCTAGTTTAATATATATAATACATTATATATATCCTTCAAATATAATAAGAATAAAAGCTTTTTGGTGAATCTCACTCACGATGAACTTTCTACATTACAGATACTTAAAAGTAAAAATCAGAAATGTATAAATCAACTACTTGTATTAGGTATGCAACTTATAAAGAAACAACCAATTACATATTTTTGTATTTAGTAATAAGCTTCGAAAAACTAGACATCTGAAAAGAAACAAATAAGAAGTTGGTTCTATATATTACTAATCAAGTAGAGGTCAATAATAAAAATCAAGAAGCTATATATTGAGTAGTTGATATATAGCTTAATAAGATATAACAATAGAAACAAAATCTTCTTAAAATAATATGTGAATATAAGTATAAAGACAAAATAAAAGATATTGAAGACTTCTTCAAACTATATTACAAAATAAAATCACTTATCACAAAAAAAGTTATAGAATAACTGTGCCAACAAATATAAAAAAATTTTTAAAAAAAGATCTGAAACATATGCTATAAAGTAGTAATTGAATAAGAAAAGACTGTGGATATTGATAGAAGATATAAATAACACTAAGTTTTAAAAAACAAGTTTGAAAACACAAAAAATTCAGAAGAAGAAAATGACCTTCTATTAGATATCATATAAAGAACAATCTAAAGATATAAATCTTAAAGAGATTATTAAAAAATGAATAGTAAAAAGGAAAAAGTGGTTAGTTATTTGATCTGTTATTTAAAATTTTAGATGATTTACAGTAATAACTTGTAAGCAATAAACTTGATAACTAAAAGATAATCCAAATTATTAAGAGAGCAAAATATTATCTCCTAAATTGCATTTAGAGAAGTTAAACTTCTAAGATGGGTGAGCAGTTATATAAAAATCTTTTAAATTGTATAATATTTTAAAATACACAATAAAGATAAGTTATATTAACCTGATGCGAATTAAAAAAAAATAAAGTTTAAACTTAAATTCAATTAAATATTTATAGAATCAACTTAAACAATATATAAGAAAGGTAAAGAATATTTATTTAAAAATTTAAATAAATTGAAGATTTTTTTATAAGAAAGTTAATTGTAGATTTCAAAGTAAGATTTATTAAAATTTAATAGTTAATATAAAAATTGAATAAAGGTTATAATAAAAATATATAACTATCCTACTAAATATTAATAAAAGTTTATTAAATATATTTTTTAAAATAATTTAAATTTTTTAAAAAATTTTTTACTTATAATAGTTTTAATAAATATTTTATAAATAATATAATATAAGAAATTATATAAATATATTTAATTAAATATAACAAAATAGAAAATTTTTAACTTAAAATAGAAAAAGAAACAAAAAAGTAAATAATAAATATATATAAAAAATTTGCGATAAAATTCAAAACAAAATATAAGAAGATAATTTAATGGAAATATATATATAAATTTATAAAATAGAATAAAATAAAATGATCTTCAAGTTTCCCGATCAGAAATCTATTTTTAACTTGAAAAGAACCATTACTAAAAAACGAAAACTTAAAAAAACAAAAGTTTAAAAAATATCTTAATAAGAGAAATTAAATATGAAATAAAGTAATCGAGTTTTGAGTCTTGTTAAAACCCTATATGGTAACTACAGTAATGATTTGTAAGCCATAATGTTAGCAGCTAGAAAGTCTTTACTTGAACACTAATGGAAAAATAAATTATTTCCAAAGTGATACTTAGAATAAAACAGAAATAAGTAAGTTAAATAGATATTTAGCTTTTGCAAAACATTTCATAATGTATAATATGCAAAGCCTACTTGATAAAGAATTAAAAAAATAATAATAATAAAAATTTTGACTTAACGTTAAATTATTTATTTATTTAATGATATTAAAAAATTTATTAAAAAATTTAAAAATACTGTATATATATATAATCACTTATATTATTTAAATTTTATTAGATGATCCTAAACTTTTAAAGCCTTCAAAGAATTTGCCAATATTTATTATGCAAGTTGCTCAACTAATTTCCATTCAAGAGAATCGTAGACCATGGTATTCAATCAGTATTCATAACTGAGCTACAATTATTGCCTGTTGTGATATTATTTAGCATCCACTTTAATAAAATCTTGCTTTCCTTCGAGTAAATAAACGACGAAATAACGGCGCTAATTTATTTATAATGAAGCCTTGCTAATTTGAATTCACCATTCTTGTCGTTTCATAAGTTATAGCCTAATATATATGAACGTATTATTTACGTTGTTCATATAAGTTATATTGATGAAGTAGTAATAGCGAATTCAACTAACCTTTAAATTCAGAACAAATTCCAGGATTTTTAAAACGGAAGAAAAA
This sequence comes from Acaulospora colombiana, assembly GCA_910592055.1. Classification (NCBI taxonomy): domain Eukaryota; kingdom Fungi; phylum Glomeromycota; class Glomeromycetes; order Diversisporales; family Acaulosporaceae; genus Acaulospora; species Acaulospora colombiana. The sequence goes on along the minus strand of CAJVPT010004731.1, from coordinate 1,378 downwards.
TCATCCAGATTATCTGGCACTTCCATTAGTTCTCCACGTCGAATCCTATAGACATAGCCTCTTGGATTGTCAAGATTGACCGACATCATCATTAATCCTAAATTTAGGTATTAGTTGAATTATTGCATAGGTATATATCATTCTCATATAAAGTCGTACCTGCGTGAATTATTCCAACCGTCTGCATTTTTACACACTTTTCCGTATTCCAATCTACTTTTTTCATTAACATTATTAATAGATCCTTAAGGACTTTAAGAAGTCCTAGTTCCGTCTTTTTGAGAAACTCTGTTCCTTGCTCATCCGACCAAACTCCGGCTCCAGTTCGAAAACACACTTTTCGCAACTCTCCTGACTTTCTTTTCGCGTTTTTTCGAGATGCTGCCGCTAAGTTTGTACTTTCACCCCTTAATATTAAGCATTGTTAAATTTAACAGAGTAGGCGTAGGATATATATAATTTTTAAAAGTTACCTGACGACAGATACCACATTAATATTTCCGAAAGCTTGATCAGAAATTTCATTCAATATGTAATAATTAAACCAAGCCTCGAGTTTTGCGCCTTTCACACTCCCAGTTTGAATTTCTCGAATTCTGAAAATAATTTGGCAGATTCTATTAATACACCTAAAGCTATTATATATATAAACATAAAAAAATACTTACAATGAATTTAGGGCATTTATTACGTAATCATAACAATGATGGTTTTCATTATCATAATTTCTACCAACTATTTTATCCATTATAGTCTCACGAATCTCCTTCAAGCTCGTCTACAATAGTAAATGAGGTTAATGGCTTTGTTTCAATGCACCGATCTTCACCAGTAACATATAATGAATTATTACCTTGTCAACGAATCCATGTAGAAGTTCAGTAATGCAGTCTGACAATTCGGGTACCTGAGGGCCAGCGGCGCGATCAATTTCGTAAAGTTCTGTTTCACTAAAGTGCTCCAAAATCAATTTATCGTCAACATCTAAGATGAACGAATGAACGGCACTAAAGAGTAAACCATGAATTAATAATATTATCTCGCACAAACATAATTGCATGCATTAATACTAACTGCTCAAACTTCAGTTTTTTTCCTAGTTTGTATAACTCTTCTTCGACCAATCTTCCAGAAGAAAGCCTCCACATATGTTGCTTGTTCATCTGTTGGTAAGCCGTGTCGATTTCCTTTCTATTAGCCTTGCTTAGCCTAAGTGGTCTCGTCTAATGACAAGAGCATAAATTCTTATTAGTATTCACAATAAAAACTATGCTAAAAATTCTAACAATATACTTTATTTTCTTTCACCTCTTCTCGGTCACCACTTTCTTTCGATTTTATACCTATATCCTCTTTAGTCGCATTAAGAGTTCTTTCA
>CAJVPT010004730.1:0-13045 GCA_910592055.1 Acaulospora colombiana | reverse complement strand
CTTTTAAGAATTGAAAGTTATTGATGAGTATATTAATATGAGATTTAGTTTAACCATAATATAATTGTCCTATATACTGTATCTCTATTAGTTTTCATATTGATTAATAAACAAATAGTGTTAGTCTAATCATAGATTTAAAAAAAATCAAAGTTTTTGTTGTTTAAATATTGTATAAAAGAAAATTGTAAAAATTTTTAAAAAAAATGTTAAAGATAAAATTAATTTTTTTATTGTTTTGAATTTTACATAAAAAAAGTTGCTAAAATTATTTTCTTTTGTTATTTTAAATTTTGTATAAAAAATATTATAAAAAAAATTTTTTTTTAAAAAAGAGTTAAAATCATTTTATATTATTATTATAATAAAATTTGAAATATTTCTAATAATAAATTTATATTTTTTAATATTTTATATAATTTAGATTTAATAATTCAATTACCAATAATAATTATTGTAAAATTGAATACAAATTTATGAAGAAATATAATATTATTTTCAAATCAATCTAAAAAAAAAATATTATAATAAATTTAAATATGAAGATAGATTATTATCTAATAAATTTTTATATATTGTTATTGTAAGATACATTTTTTTAATTCAAAAATTGTTATATTCTTCAAGTGTTTTACAATAAAAGATCTTGACTACGGGTTAAAAGAAAAAAAAAGCCAATATAATATGAATATTTATTTATTCCTGTTTGTTTATTTATTTTTATTGATTAATTTCCCAAGTTCTTTAGAAACATAATTATCTCGAGTTTTCTACTTAAATAAATTAAATATACAGTAAGTATTTATTAATTGGATAATGGGAAAGCTAAACCATATAATTTTATATGATGCATACTGTATTTTGTTTAAACAATGTTCTATAGGTTACAAGAAATACAGTGCGTCGCACAATTTTTTTTTTTAATGACCAATTAGTTAACTAAGACGCAACAAAGCATGGTGTATTGTGTACATATCTATGTGTGAACGTAACATATGTTTATCAAGCCGTTCTTCTAAAAATATACGTACGTACATCCCTATAATTGGAAAGCCTCAGGTGAACAATAATCCGTATCACAATAGGTCTGTCTCTGTTAGGAATATAAATATGGCATACTACGACCTTTTGTAAAAAAATTGCAATCACACCCTTCCCAAAGTCCCAAGTCTCCAACTTCTAACTGCAAATAATTACATATTGTAATTTTGTTAACGTCTAACAGCAAGAAAAAATGACATCCACTACCGCTTCCTCAGATACAGTGCCACCAGTTCCTTCTCTTAATTACAGGGTAACGATGACCGCGTCTTGTCAGTCTCCGCCCAGAGTTAGTCTCAAAACTTCAACAACTCATCCCATTAAGTGAGTATAAGGTCATTTCATAATTTTAAGGTGAAGCATACTCTAAAGAAATGTCGAAATTCACGTATCTTGTTTGATACCTTTAATTTTTATAGCGTCAGCTGGATAATTCCCGAGGAGTTGGTTGATGGCATTTCCTTGGAACCTTTACCGCAAAAAATAGACCTGTTTGACATATATACCACAGCATCTCTTTACCAACATTATTATGAAACCGCGGAAAGGTCGGTTCAAAGTTTGCATTCAAACAGAAGAGGCATGCCTACTCAACAGCACCGTAGAGCGATCGCATATGGAAATCTTGCATTGAGTTCATGCCCGGGCAAAAAAGTGAGGTTAAATGGTCCCGTGAGAGGAAGAGCAAAGATCGATCGAGATTTGGATCTAGACTTTCAGAGAATCAGGTCTTTAGATATATCAATGGTCGTTTGGTAAGTGGTGTGAATTTTTTTTTTTAATGGGTGAGATTCCCGACGAATTCTAATATACAATTGTGTATATTTTTTTCAGCTGTCTTAATGACGAAGAGTTAGCATTCTTAGGAGCGCCGTGGCCGGAATACTGTGAATTGGCGCGGAGACATAACTTGCGAATAGTCAGGTAGTATATTGTCGACATCTTGACCCGCAATTAATTTGCTCTAATACGTGTATATATAATATACTGTAATTTCAGGATACCAATGATTGAAGGTGCTTGCCCCGAGACATTAGACCAAATGGATCATGTAGCAATGGAAATGGAACGTCATATGCAACAAGGTCGAAAGGTCTTGGCTCATTGTCGCGGTGGTTAGTATCTTGATTTTTATTTCTTATTTTTTTTTTTTTTTGGGTGTTGTGGCTTAACAATTTCTTAATCTGGTGTTGTCCGCGCTCGGTTGGTGGCGTGCTGTTGGTTACTTCGAACACTTTTCTGTTTCGACGCTGACCGTGCAATTCGGTTAGTAAGAATGAGACGAAGCCCAAAAGCGATTGAAACGATGCAGTACGTATATTGAAACAACACAGCATGCGTCCTTCTCATTTGTTTATTAATGAAGCACCTGCTTATCGCGTATTATTATTTCTTATAGGCAAGTTGATTTCATCGTGAAATACGCGAATTACGTTCTTTGGAAAACGCAGCAACGGTCACAACACCGGCCATTAAATGATGTCACACATAACGCTGTAAAAACGTTAACTCAGTAATGAAGTCACATGACTGGATTATGTGCAATTATAGGTTATGAGAAATGGCTCGTAGGCTAAGGACACTGAGATGTATATACGTGGGTTTTAACTGATACATATATATAATTTGTAGTATAGATATGAGGGATATGAGGGAATGGGTTGTAAATTTTTTTTTTTTTCTTTTTTCTTTTTTTTTTTTTCTTTTTTCTTTTTTTTTTTCTTTCTTTTTTTTTTTTTTTCTTTTTTTTTTTTTTCCGAGAAAGTATTGACAACGTCATATTTTGACGTCGATTTATAATTCTCTTTTACTTCATTTCTATTATTATTATTATTAAGCGTATCTTACGATACTATATATTAAAGGTTAAAAGAAAAAAAAAATCGTAAAATGTAAAATAAAATAATGTATTTCACGGGTTATGTAACATAATTTGAGAGAATATTTTATTTGCTCACTCTTGAAATTTCATTGGAGACAAAAAATCATGATGTTTTCTCGTTTTGTTTCGGAATTGCTTTTTGTTCTGAAGTCGAATTTCTTAATTCTTCGGGGACATATTTGGGGTTGGCTACGAGTTGGCATTTAACGGCTTTGCAAAGAGGAATGGTCGTCGATTTTTCTAAATTTTCAAAGAATTTCAGGCCTGTCGTTCTCTCAATTGCATCCAGCGGGACAAGATAATCTTCCAGCGGATCGCTATTTGGTATTCGCTGATTGGGTACCAGAAAAGAACCCAACGCACGTAATTGTCCGTTTGAACTATTTTTATCGTCTTTGATCGCCAGGATTATTTTGTAAAAGTGCGTGGGAACTGCAATTATTGGTGGATCCCCGATAAGCTGATACTTTACATAAAATTTTCCATCCTCTTTTCGTGGTAGATAAGCAGGTCCCGTGAACACATAAACGTCCGAGAAATTTTCTTTGGTGACGAGCCTTCTACAGAATTCTTCGAGAAAAGACCAATCTACAAAGATTTTTTTTTAGTGATTATTTAACGCGCAAGAGATGATAAGTGAAGTATTTTTTTAAAAAAAAAAAAGAGAGAGGGAGAGTCAATTTAAAGTATGCATACAATCTCTGTTGAAGCCGTTACCAACTTGGGGAGCAATATTAGTCAACAAAAAAGTTTCGTCCAACGCGTCCTGAGAAGTTTTGGCATCAGCTGCTGGAGCCATGTGACCTCTGTCAAATCCTGATTTAAAATAATCTAGCACTTTTGCACGAAACATTTCAGGTATCGCCAAATCTTCTCGAAAAGGGGATTTAGAACGATCCACGTCTTCACCGCGTTTCAGGGATTCTTTGGTTATATGCTCCAACACCCAATCCGGGTGACGCAATCTTCGATTATAAGACGCGAAATAGGCTTTTCTTGGCAATTGATCATTAACCGGCCCTATTTGTTCAGTGATGCAAAGACGTATTAACACATGAAGAAGCCGATTCACATAATACTTCCTTAAAGTACAGACCCGGATAACCAAAAGGAATAGGTTCAGCGAGAAGGGGTAGTGGGGTGGGTCCTTTTTCGGGGAGCTGCGAAGGCAAGGATATTTGCCTGTAATATATGGTGGAAAAAATGCCCAGAGCTGCACCGCCGACAACCAAAGAAAAACGTTCTAGCATTTGCCGTGTCAACATTTTTCTATGCAAAAATTAATGTAGAAGTCCCTTAACGCTCACGAAATGTGATAACAACTTTCACGGGAGTTAAACGAGATTTGGGTTTTTCGTATTCGGAAATCGTTTTCAGTGTTGTTATAAATTTTCACACTTTGATTTAAGAGAATTGAATGACTCGTTTTACGCAATGAGAAATTTGGAAGTCGCGTACCGACCAAACTAGAGGTAGCAATATTTACTCGCAAAACAAATATAATTGTGTGCTCCTAATACGTTTTTCATGGGTGAATAAGATAGAAAGAAATTTACGAGTCGCAAAGATATTACGGGATAATCTTCACGCGTTTCTTCAACACAGCTCGACGTTCGCTGTATAACTACTTATCTAATACTAACCTAAGGATTCATTTGGTTCTATCAAAGAAATGAATTAAAAAGAGAAGTTTTCATTTTGCAACCTATATGGTAATTAATTGTCTTAAAAAGTAAACGCATAATCGTGTAACGGATATTCTGCTTGCATACTTTAGAACCCGATCCATTGCTTCCAATTGGCTGTCGAACTCGTGAAATTGATGCGTTTATGTCTATTCGCGTTTATGTTCACCCTTCGACCTATGCGCTTTACCTGTCGTGCAAGAGCATTCCCACTCACCAGAATCTCGTTCACCATGCCGAATACACCATCCGTCTTATCGGATGCTCTGTCAACAAACAAGATTTATCGTCGAATTGATCCTCCAAAGTTTTTTTCACTTGCTTCGAAGCAGTCCCCGTCGCCTGCCGTTAAACTACGAAATTTCATTTTAGGAACAGCCGGAATCATCTCTGGAATCTTTTTTTTGGAGTATTATTTTGATTCAAGGGCATCCATTCATAAATATGTTATCATGCCAATATTAAGAACCGTAGTTGACCCTGAGGAGAGTCACAAGCTCGCCGTGTGGATGGCAAAATGGCGATTAACCGCAAAAGATAGGGTCCCGGATGATGAAAAATTGTCTGTGAGGGTAGGGTGATATGTATGCATTTATGGTGCGCGTTTATACGGCGGACATTGATAATTGATTCGAGTTTATCATAGATTTTTGGGAGAAAAATTACGAATCCCATTGGTTTGGCAGCAGGATTTGATAAAAATGGTGAAGCCATAGATGGTTTGTTTGATCTTGGATTTGGTTACGTGGAAATTGGAAGTGTCACTCCTGAACCACAGGTACCTGCCGTCAGACGTGATAATTTAAATATATGCGTGTAAAAAAAAAAAAAAGAACTTATGAAATCATTAGCAATTTACAGCCAGGAAACCCTCCGCCAAGGCTGTTTCGCCTAAATAATGACAAATCGGTGATCAACCGTTATGGGTTTAATTCGCACGGACACAAAGCAATAGAAGTTCGACTTCGAGATCGACTCCGAAAATACTTTTACCGCGAAATGAAACTCCATCCTACAACCACCGCCACAATGATCGCCGAGGGCACCTCACTGTCGGATGCGCTCGGAGTCAATAGGAGTTTGAGGGAGGGTAAACTATTGGGAATAAATTTAGGAAAAAACAAATGGAGTGATCCAGAATCAGTGGATGATTATGTGAAAGGAATAAGAACACTTGGCGGCTATGCCGACGTATTGATCATAAATGTGAGTAGTCCTAATACTCCTGGGTTAAGAGGATTACAAAGGAAAGGGATCTTTGAAAGGCTTCTTAAGGAGGTACGCGTGACACGGCTCACATCAAATATTTTATATAACATTGCTACAAGCCACGCATTAGATCAAGGCAATTAAGGTAATTTTACGAATCATCTAGGCGGTTTCTTCACGTGATGAGTTAAAAGAACCGCGTCCTGCGCTGTTGGTTAAAATCGCGCCTGATCTTTCAGATGAAGAATTAGAGGACATTGCCGATGCCGCGGTTCATAGTAACGTCGACGGTGTGATCGTCTCAAACACATCAATTTCAAGGCCCTCGTCGTTGAAAAGTGGTTTGTATTTCTCGGATCCCAAGTAAATAACGAAATGACAAAAACTAATTATTAAAATCCAATTAAAGAACCATACCTAATAGCCCAATCAGGTGGTTTATCGGGACCTCCTATAAAGAGTTTATCGCTCAGAGCCTTACGAAAAATATATCAACGTACCAATGGCAAACTCACACTTATTGGCTGCGGGGGAATTGATAGTGCTGAAGACGCTCTGGAATATGCAAAAGCCGGTGCCACATCAGTACAACTTTATACTAGTTTTGGATATGACGGGGTTGGTAAAGCAAGAGAAATTAAAGATGGTTTGGTCAAACTATTGAAGGACAAAAAATGGACTGATATGATTGGAAAAGGAGAAATGGATAATACAAATCCCGAGGATAAAATTAACTAATCATTCTCTGTGAAACAGTGACTTAGATATTAATAAACTGAACGAGTTACCGAAATGATAGATCAAGATTTGTATAATGCGTAATGTATTAGTTCCCTAGTACATGCAGATAATAAATTTACATAAATTCCTTGGTTTCACATCGACAGCAATCGGATGTTGCGAATGTTTTTAATCTTACATTGAACTAATTTATCGATTCTGATTCCGACCATTATTGCTCGTACCTAACTGCAGGCGGGTCGCACAAAACTGCGGTGAATATCTTATATTATCCTCGGTGATTAATGCAAATGGTGAAACATCGGACGAATTCTCGATAGTTTTTGAATAAAAAAAAATTACGAAATATGCATGCAAAATATGTCGCAGTTACGGTGTACTTTATTGTACATTTTATTAAATATTTATTATTTATTATTATTATTATTATTTTATTATTTTTATTTTCGTAATCAAATAATTTCGATGTAAATTACAGTATATGTTGTCAATCTGTTTAATCTTGTTTCGAAAGGAACAAGAAAACATTAAAGACGAATAGGTCAAAATTCTTAAGATTAATTAAAAGTTAAAAAGTAAAATTATACAGTACAGTATACAGTATATTGATAAAATGCTAACAAGTTTGAAATTTTTAAAAAAGTATGATAAACAAGTACTACCTTCTCAATAGTTGATATTGTTGCGAGCTAAACGGCTTGCGCGTATCTACTATCAAGCACCTACTGTTTCTCAAAGAAAAGGTGATACATGCAAGGATTTGACGAGGCTTTACTAATTCATTATCTAACTAATGCATGAGTGAAAAAAAAAATACTAATCGAATGCTAACTATTACCGTAATTCCTCGGATTTCAGACTATCATGTTTCGTGAGCTTATAAAGCTTATGTTATCATTAATGCTGACTTTAATTGTTCTCGCGACGCTTTTTTGCGTTATGTTTCGTTAATAAAGTTCGATCGCGTAATTTTCTATGGCTACGCGACTGTAACCACGTGATTTGAGTCTGGGTTTCACGTTCTAATGTTCTAATAATATCAAAAAAATTTTAGTATCAGTTTTAGAAATTGTCCTATTAAACAGTACCGACCGGAACTCTAGTAAATAAATTTATATGATCTTTGGCAAAATCTTGGTGTATAACAAGAAATTCTGTCCTCAGCGACGCGGTCTGCCTGACTAAGAACTAAAAATATTTTGGGCGTTTGCATTTTTTCATAAGTTATTTACTTGACTCCAATTGGGTTATTTCAATGATGGTCACTTTTCAAAAGTATAATAACATTATACAATAAATATCTATCTCTATAATTGTTTTTAGACTATACTGTATATGTGTACTTTATTAAACATTTGTATTAAAATATTTCGCTAAAGCTAAATCTCTACCTAATTCACTCATTTTCATTTTATATTTTGCTTCTAAAATTTTATATGTAGCTTTAAGAATAATTTATTACTTCATTAGTAGTTCAGATAAAAACTCTTTCAATTGGCTCACAGGTCACTACTGTGAATCACTACACTAGGTTTTGACAAGACTCAAAATCCAATCATTTTATTTTATATTCAATCTCTTTTATTAAAATCCTTTTTAGACTTTTTCTTTTAAACTTTCTTCTTTTAATAATAGTTTTTTTTTGTTGAAGATATAGATTTCTGATTAGAAAAACTTAAAAAACTTTTTTATCTTATCCTTTCTATAAATTTTTTGCACATGTTTTATTTAATTATCTTATTACATTTTGTGTTTCAGATTCTTTTTCAAACTTGATTACCGATTTTTTTTAATATCTTTATTATTTATTTTCTTATTCTTTTTTTATTTTTTTTTTATAACATTATAGATTTATCATTTTCAAAATAAAATTACTTTTTATAAGTTCTTTACAAAAATTTAAAGTGTCTTAACTAGTTTTTAAGATCATTTTCACTAATTTAAAAATTCACTTATTCAGGTTCCCTATTTCTTTTTTATTATTAATAATTAGTCTTGGATTCTTTTGTTTTACTTTTTTTTCTTGTAGAAGTTCTTTAAAGTTTTAAGAATTTAGTTTAATTCTTTATTCTATACTTTTTGTAATTAATTCTTGTAAGCTAAATATCTTAACAAACACTTTATTATCTCAATCAATTAACTATATATAATTATTTGATTTATTTATACAAATCAGATATTTTTATAACTAGTTTATTTAATATAATAGTTTGTTAATAATCAATTTAATAAAAAAAATTTTTTTTAACTTTTTAAAAAATATATTTTATATTACATATATTTATTTTTTATTTTCTTTCATATTAGATTCCATATATAAGTTGGTTGATTTATAATTAAATGATAGTAATTTTTTTATTCTGTTTTACTATATTTACTGATAAAAAATTGTTTATTATAAAAAGAATTAAAAACTATTTATCAATATAATTATTACTTGAAACAAAATTTTAATTAATTAATAAAATAATATTAAAATATTATTATAATTAATAACTTTGCTAGATATATTAACTTGATTAATTATTATATTATTATTAAAAAAATGTTAACTCAATCTTATTTGTTAGCTTTAAAAAATAATATATAATAAATATTATGGAAATTATAAAAAAATAATATATTGATATATTATTTATACTATTAAGCTTTCTAAGACTAAAATTTATTAAATAATTTGTTATTATTTTAAATTATAAAAAAATAAATCCATCTTACTCTTTTCACTAATCCTTTGACCACACATAAAAAAAATGTTTACAAGAAGTTACTGTACTTCTTGACTAATAAAGTCTTATTACTCTCCTTAAACCAACTTGAAAAGCACTTCAAAAATCATCTGCATACTCTCTCTACACTGTTTATATTCTTCTTCTAACAAAAACTGGACTTTTGTGACCAAAAGTTTGGAAAACATTTTTTTTACCAATGGCAAAAAAGTTTTGAAAGGAAAAAAAACTGATGTTCTACTATCTATCAGATATATAGAGAAATACTACAGAGTTATCTTGTGATGAGAGAACTAACTTCCCACTCTCTTTTCCACCGTATGGACTCTAATAGTACTTTTTCTCAATTTTTTCTGATAAATTTTGTTTACCTCAGTTTGACCCTGAATTTTAAATAGTATAAAGTTTCTTATAAGCTGATTGGCTCAATAGAATTATGTCAATAAAAGAATATAAACAAGCTTCCATTAGTTACTCCATATATTTTGAATACATTTTCTCAACTCTATATTAATCTGAGATTTATCATAAGTCATACTGCCTGATGTAAAAGGATACAAAACACATCACTGACATATCTCTGAATATAAGAAAGAGTCCATTTAACTATGGTAAAGGTCATAAGAGCTTGATTAACTTTTTTAAAATCAGAGTCACCTACTTCTAATTATATGTCAGATAGATTTCTACTTCTACTGTTTGAAAAAGTCCAACCATAAAAAGTAAAAAAAATAATCAGAAATACTTAGTGATAAAGCTAATATGTACAGTAAACCAGAAAATTTTTATTCTATCTTCAAAAAACCTCAAACTGGAAAACTGAAAAATTAATACTGCTATACCAATTGAAACTTGAGTTTGAAAATATCAGTAGTGATATACAAGCTGATTGAATAATCTGGGAGATCCTTGTTAATTGCTAATACTAATGGTTATCAGCAAGATACATCAACTGCAAAGCTAGATACAGTTCTTTTATAAAGAATTAAATCTGAAATATATTGTACAGATAAGTAAATATACTCATATTTAAATAGGAATAGATTTAATTAATAATATATTAGGAGACTTTCAAGTTATTTATATAAATATCAATATATTATCTGGACTTTTTTTATTGTTTTCTCTCTATAAGTCTTAAAACTGTAAAGTTTTTTTCTTTATTTTTACCTTATTTTCATAAAGACTTAGTAGAAGTTCATTCAGATTACCATTAAGAGAAGAACTCAGATAACAGGATGAACATTTGCTAAGAAACATCACAATTACCTTTTCAATATAACACATGACTATTCCTTTTATTTTTTACTTTTATTTTTCTTTAATAACATCAGCACACTCAATAGATTACTAGTTTCTTTTATAAAAAAGAAGGCAATAAGCTTCAAAGTAGTTTTAACTTATCAAATTTTTTATTTACCCCTGAATATATATCTCTGTATATATGCTTAACACAATTGTATAAATGTAATTTGGAAATTAATAAAGATTAGACATAAGCCTATTAAAAAAAAATAAATAAATAAAAAATAATTAATCTATTAAGATGAAACTAATATTGATTTTTATATCAAATAAAAAATAAATAATTGCATTGTATTTTATAAATTTGTTTAAATATTAATTAGTGATTAAAATATTAATAATATATTTATGGATTTATTTATTATTTTTATAAATATTTATATTTTTGTATTTTTTTTTTAGTACTATTAATTAAAATATATTTAGTAATCACAACAGATCGAATCGGATCAGATTTTAACTAGATTTGATCTGATCTGATTTTTATGAATATGAATCAGATATAGATCTGATACATTTTAAACTGATCTGATCTGATCTGAAACCATAACAGTTTGATCTGATCTGATTTGAAACTGAATTTGATTTGATTTAATTTGATCTGAATCTGATCCGAATTCAAATCCAAATCCAAAGCTGATTTGAAATTCAATCTGATTCAGATTCAATACAAAAACAACTTGAAACCGATTTGATATATTTTGAATTTGTTTCAAAGCATATTCCACTATAACTGTTTTAATTTAACTAAATTAAATTAAATATATCTAAATTAATCTGGCTTTATTTTAATAAAAAAATTTTTAACTAGTATATTTCCTTACAGTAATATTTTTTAACTTAAATTTAAAAAAATTTTTTTATTAAATTTAAATAAATTTCTTTACACAACCCATAGTCATTCACTTGCTTCTATATTAATATACTCTCCTCTATAATCGGTACTCTCTAAAATAGCTTGATTTTCTATATCATTTTTTTCTTTATTTTTTATTATCAATATTTCAAGTGCTTGAAGGCATATTGATCATTTAATAATTGATTAAGTCAGTAATCCATACAATATGCTTCTTCTTTATCTTCCCTCCATTTTTTTATAGCTGATACTATTTTTTTGGTCAAATTTTGGGACAACTCACAAGTTAAACCTTCCATTGGTAATACTGTAGTGCCATGCAATTTATTCTCTGACCAACAATAAAAAGTATTTCCTAAAAAAATTGTAACAATTTTAATATTAATAACATAAAATTTTTAAAATTTGTAATGTTTAAAAAATACCTGTCATTTTAACTTTAATTCCTTATTTAGCTATATAAAAGTTGTCTCCATTAAAATTTTCTTCACTGCAAGTAAATTCTTTATCATTAACAGATCGTATTTCTTTTAGGCAAGTAGCTGCAATTGCATGGTCCAAAAAATTAAGATCAGTATGGACCAACTTGTTATCTCTAGGCTATATAGGCCTTATATAGACCTAAAGAATGGTTTAAATATATTTTTTTATTATTGAAAGAAACTGTAATTCCTTTATTAGTAGCATCATATTTGTTGCCATCTAGTTGGGATAGATCATATTCTTCTATTTTTTTTTATATACTTGTTGTCACGTCCTCAGAAAATATATGCATGGCATAGTTGAAAAGAAAACTGTTCATCACTACAACTTTCTTTTCTTGCAAATATTGCCTTTCGGATCCTCGTAATTCAACAGGTATGTTATGCACATAGATAAATATTCCACTTTCTCTTGTGAAAAGATACCTGTAAACATTACATTAATAAAATTTTAAAAATTAAAATCTTAAGTACAGTTAAATATACAATATATCCTGCAGCTGTTAAGGCATCCTGATCCAATTCTTTGATTTCTGATAATCGAGCAACTTGTTGATGCAAAACAAACATATTGATAATCATACTTCTCATGAGTTCAAGTACATCGAGTCCAATACGATTTCAGTATACAGTCAGTATTACCTTGTTGAAAGTTCTATTAAACACTAGTCGAAAAAAAATTATTCGGCATACTGCCACTCGTATAACATTTGGCAAAAAATACTACCACTCATGTAACATTCAGCAAAAATAAACAATTTGACAAAAAAAAAAATGACATAAATAAATTGGCAACTACAAAAATTATTAGTCAAAACTATTCATTAAAAATTCATCAAAAATTCATCTACTATTCATCTACTATTCATCAACTATTCGTCAACTATATTTGCAACTATTCGTCAAAAATTTGCTGACCATTCGTCAATCATTCATCAACTATTCGTCAACTATTCAACAACTATTCGTGACTATTTGTTAACTATTCGTAAACTATTTGTCAACCATTCGTTAACCATTCGTTACCCATTCGTCAAATATTCGTCAACTATTCATCAAAACTATTCATTAAAAATTCATTAATAATTCATTAAATTATTTATTAACTATTCATT
>CAJVPT010004729.1:0-13045 GCA_910592055.1 Acaulospora colombiana | reverse complement strand
ACTATTTTACTCTCCAGTACTTCTTTTTTAATTGGAATCTTTAGTTCTTTGGCAGTTCTTGTTGATTTGCGTTTGTTAAAGAAAGTGATCTTATGTAGCTTATTTCTATTTTGATTTATAATACAAGCACCATTACTAAGTATACCCTTTGTACATCCTTTGTACTGGGACAAAGTGATATTATTTTGAATTTAATGTACTATATTTGCCAATTTACTAATAAGGTAATATTCTATATTTAATATCTTTTTAAGTACTTTTATTGTATAATGTATTTCTGAATTAAAAATTTTTGTTTCTCTATATTTAGTTATAAATAAAGTACATTGTTGTTTTTTGATACTATTTATATTGAGTTGGGTATGACTTTGTTTCTGAGGACTATGTTAGTTTCTATGAAATTAAATCTTGTTAAAATTTGCTATGTTGAATATTAATTATTATTGTACTTTCTAGACCTGTAGGTCTATAGCACAGTGATAGTGTTTTCAGATCACAATCACTAGGTCCAGAGTTCAATAACACATGAGAGCCAAAGTAAAAATAAGTCACAGGTGACATAAAGATCTCATCTATCTTATGATAGTAATTCAGTGATCCAAAAATGTCAATAAAATAAAGATCAATAAGCCAATAATGCAGTGGTTAGCATTCCATAAAGGTTAAAAATCACAAGATTTAGGCTCAATTCCATCAATAAGATACAAGACTGCTCGAAAAGGAAAAGAATCTATCCATTGGCATAACCATAAACTAACTGATATTTTTAATATAGCATTTGGTTTATATATAGATTGTGATCAGGTTGTGATCCAAAATCAAATAGGATTACCATTGATACAACCATGTTATCAATAAAAATGATAATAAGAAGAGTAAATCTCCAAACTGGTAGCATGCCTCTTAGGACTTATTCTCATGCATGTGGCTGTGTCGCCTTTCACAGATTTGACTATCGGGAGGCCTTGGTGGAAGGAGAAATCCATGGATCACTCTGAAGGATCTAAAACTGGGATCCAGGATATTGAAATTGATGGCTTGATAACTAGAATACTCTTAATAAAAATTGGTCTAGTAATAATTAAGACAGAATCATATGATCTTTCAACTAAGGGTTGGGTTGGTAGTAGTTGTACATAGCATTAGTCAAATATATATACAGCTATTCATATAAATAGGTTTACGATAACATATATATATAACTACTTATTTGTAATAACCAAACATTTACGATTAATAAAATTACAAATTAAGACTATAGGAAAATTAATACACCAAACATACTTTTGACGGAATCCCCATTTTTTCAGAAAGTCACAGTAGGTAGAAAAAAAGAGTTTTAGAAATAGTTATCAGAGACAAAAGAAATTTGGGAAATAGAAATCAAGATAGAAAAAGTCACGATCAAAAAAGAAAAGAGAAAGAGGATACAAAAATGTATTGAACAGAGATACAAAGATTTAGAGAAACACTCAAAAAAAATGATCAATAGTATTTTGGAATGATATCCTAGAGTAATTAATATGCAGAGACTTATAGAATAGAAAGCAGTGGATGAAATTGAAATAATCTCTGATCCAATAGCGATCAAAAACAAATTATGGGAACACTACCAGGAATGGACAAGACCCAGATGAATCCTGAACATAAAAAATTTTTCACACTGGACAAAGCAGTACAAACTCAAGAAGACAGTCCAGGAAAGCTGGTTCAGCAACACATTGCTTCCAATAAACACATTAGAGATAAGGGATGCAATCAAAGAAAAAAAGAAGTACAGTGACCTAGGTCCTTCAGAAATTCCATATATACTTCTGAAAAACCTGAAAAAAAAGGGTTTAAAATTTTTAGAGTCTCTTTAATAAAATATTAGAAACAGGTAAAGTCTCAGAAGACTGGAAAAAAGGAAATATGTACCTAATACCAAAGCCCAAGGACTAGATAGGGGACATCAACATCTCTCAACCTATCACACTACTCGAAACAATAAGGAAAGTTTTCATAAGTGTCCTGAATACAAGACTTACAACCATTTATACCAAACATGAGATCTTGTGCACCAATAATTGGACAGGTTTACTAGGAGAAAGTACTCAAGAACCAATACATATCCTCAACAACATCATGGAGAAAGCCAGAGAACACAAAAAAGAGGCCTAGATCTTCAGCCAAGATATCAACAAAGCTTATGACTCAATAAACAAGGAAATACTAGTCCAGGCCCTCAAAAGAATCCAAATACCAGACAAGATAATCATGATACTCAACGACACATTGGAAAGCAGAAATAACTGAATAATCACAGCACATGGTCTTACTGAAGAATATTGGGTCCATAATGGAATAGACCAAGGAGACATCACCTCTCCCTTCCTCTGGAGAGTATACAACGATTTTCTTTTGCAAGAAATCCAAGACAAATATACTGAATATACAATGAAAACAGAAGTTCTCCTAGACCTGACATCATCCAGTCAATTTTTTTTTTTTTTTGAATACTGGCTCAGCCTTGTTTTATTTATATTTATGCATTATTATTACAAAGAATATTTCTAGAATATACTGCCAGTCTACTAGCAAACAAAACTCAATAGAGATAACCTCTCTTAGGAAGAACTCACCTTGCGGCTTGTTACCACTTCTTTAGTGGGAACTAACCTGCCAAGGCTGGGCTAGTGCTAAAATAAATTTCTAAAATATAAAAGTTGTCTATAGAATTTGGTATTCATTGTGTTATAAATTTGTTGACCAGATGCACAAACTGGTCTTTTATAAATTGTTCTCTTTGTGTGAAGATTAAATTTTCTTCTTTGGATTCATACTTGAACTTCTTTTTCTTTTGTTTGTAATACCATTTTGTGCTTTTTATTCTTGAAATGTCTCACATCTTTTTGTCCATATTTGATAAAAATGGTTGATGATTTTTGTGTGTATTAGAGATATGCAACTTTTTCTGATCAGTTTGTCTAAGATTATTTTTTGATTTCACAAGTTAATTCTTTGAAAAATATGCCTTTAATGCTTGCTGTTAAGTATTCCTTATATTTTAAATTGGTTTTGTTTTTTATCTGATCTGTGAACTTTGAGCTTTTAACTTTGTTTGCATGTGTTTTTATGCATTTAACTATCATATTGATTATAAATATCCCAGTGTTTTATCTAGTTTGTAGGCACATAAAGGGATATGTATTGATTTCAGGTTCTTTGCATACCAAGCACTTCTTGTTTTGATATAATGATGGAGCTCTTGTATATAGCTTGCTTTTGGTTGGTAGCTCCTTATTCTATATGCTAAGGTAGAATTTTCTTAACTTTTGGTCCTCCCAGGTTGTGTAATGATTGCTCATCTTGGTTGGTTGCAAGTATGTTGTAGTTGTGGGCCAGTCTGTCTCTTTAATGATTCTGTCACTGAAATTGCATCTTGTCCTATTTAGTAATCTTTATTTTGCCAAATGTATAGTGTTTGTTAGCTTTTTTGTGAACATTTTTACCAGAACCTCAGTAAGAATGTTGTCGCATTGGAAGACTATTCCAATATATTGATTATGTGTTCCTGTTATCTCAATTTTGTGTTTTGCTGGTAGTTGCCCTTCCAAGGGTGGATTTGTGCAAGTTTGTCTGCTATTTCATTGTGTTCGATTCCTGAGTAACCTTTCACTTTGAAGAGTGACAATTTTATGTTTTGTATTTTGCATCATTCTGAAATCTATAACAGTATATTGTAGTTTTTTTGTGTTTTTATGATTTTTTCAGTGCTTTTTCTTAGTATTTTCAGGATTCCATTGATTGCTGCTTGGCTATCAGTAAATATATTTACAGTACTATGTTCAGGCAAGGTGCTAAGGGCTGTTAGAATAGCTGCTATTTCTGCTCTGATTGAAGAGGAGTGTCTAGTTATCTGTTCCTGGAAGGTGTGTATCTCCTAATCTGGAGTGATAATGATCTATCTCAGTTCCATATAGTTTTTGTCTCTGAATTTGGTTAGGGAGCCATCTGTATAGATATCGAAGATTGCATAGTTGTTTAGTTTCTCTTTGATTGTTTTTAAGGCTGTGAGTAGTCTATAGGGTCTTTTATCATGTTGGTTAGTTTTTCTAGGCTTCTTTGCAGTCTTGTTGGAATTGTGATTTCGGTTTCGACTTTTTGTGAGTTTATGTTATCTTGTGTTATATATTCCAAAAGAACGGTATTCAAGGAGTTAGAAGATACTCTATTTCTCTATTGGAGTTCTCTATTTGCAGTATTGATTTTGTTTGTTGATATTTTACTTTTTTGCACTGGTATGGTAATTTATCGTTATTTTGTGACAGTAAAACTGCATTTGCCAGTATTGTCATCTAGCATGTTAATATTGCATCCCAGGCATGCCTCAAGGAAAGAGCTTTCTGATTCCTGAGTATAATATATATATTGTGTTATGTGTTGGTCAATTTTTTGTTGTTTCTTTCCAATGACCACCTTGCCTTCCTTAGTGGTACAGATACAATGTGATCTAGTAGTTAAGATTTCAGATGTTGGGACTTCTTGTTTGAATATGTTTGATGAGGTATTCAGGGGGATGGAAATTTCCTTCCTTTCGATTAGTTTCTCTAACTTTCTGCTAATAATGCTGAACCAGTTGGGGGTTGGGCCTGGGACTGCTTTTTTTCCTATCCTAATAATTTGGCACCAGTCCAGGGTAAAGATGGGTCCCTAAAGGGGGAGGCAGGGACATAAGTTAAATGTCCCTTACTAGGAAACATTAAAATTTTTAAATTAATAACTATAAAAAAACTACTCACAATTGTTCATTATTATTCAAATTATTGATTTATAGCATTTCTTGATTTTTGTCCCTATTGAAGTAAAGAGTTATGAATTTTGTCCCTCAAAAAAGGATATAAGTGATCTGCGAAATTTTATATGCTAAATACTTTAGGGACCCATCATTAGTCTAGAGGCGTGGTTTTACTTCTGTTTAATATATGACCAGGGAACATGAGTTTTGGTTTTTTAGTGCTTGGCGATGTTTTGAGTAGAATTGTTTGCTTATGATTTTTCTATTGATATATCTACTTCTTTTATAAGTATCAAGCTATCTATATTTAGGGTGAATGTAAAGGTAAAATCATGTCTTCTCATGAGCCAGATTGTGTCATGTGTGAGGTTCTTTCCTAGATTCATTAGTGGATGTTCTAATTTGTTTAGAATGGACTGTGTTGATCAAACATTGTTCTGAATGAATTGTAGTCTGGCTCTTGTTATGTTGCCTGCCTTGTTCTGTTTGTTGATTCTATTGCACCAATTAGTAGAGTGTAGGAGAAGTTGTCTGTTCCAAATATGTATAATTTTATATTCATATTTGTTAAAAAGTATATTATTAGGAGCTGTTTTGGCTAGACCAAGTTTGTGTTTGAAGGTAAATGTAAAACTACTCATTAATAGATTGTATACTTTTTCAAAGAGTATCATGTTATTGCATAAGTATTCTGTGCTAGGAATTAGTACGTGATTGATTACATATTGCATCTGTTTGTCAGTCAGATTTTTCATTCCTAGCAGAAATTTGGTTTTCCTGAATTTCTGTTGAATTAGAATTTTTTGATAATTTTTTTTACCTGAACTGTTATACTATATTCTAGAATCCTAACCGGTGTTCCTGAGGGGCAACCATATATTGTATGGTCTTCCATTGTTATGCCTTGCTTGAAATCACTATTGTGTCCATTTATGATAAATAGGTAGGACTTCTGAGAATTGATTTTTATGTCATTTATATGAAAGAATTCCTATAATTTGTTGCATTTCCTTTCTGTTATCAGTTATCCAAGTAGTATTATTTATATATACATTGATAGCTGTGCATACTTTTTTTTGTAGCCATTCTTCTTTGATTTCCCTACAGTTTTTGATAGTGATAGTGTAGCTGAAAAAGTATTTGGTGATATGGAGATTAGGTGATCATAGAAGATACATCATAAGAGGAGAGAGATTGTGTCACCCTGGTCGATACCATCTTTGACCTCATATTTCTCTGTGGGTCTATGACATGTCAGGACAATATTTTATCTTTGATTAAAAATATTTAGGAGTATATTTATTATTGGAGTTGGGATCTTGATTCGTTTGAAAGCTTTGGTAAGCATTTCCAAGTTTACTGAGCCAAAGGCTTTTGACATATCTTGACTGAAAATCCAGGCCTGTTTTTTGGTTTCTTTAATATGTTCGATAATGTTATTGATAATGTGGATGGATTCTTCTGTACTGTTTTCTAAGAGAGCTGCCCGTTTAGTTTAGATAGAATTGTGTATTATTTTAAACACCGGGCTATTCTGTCAGTAATAATTTTGGTAAAGATTTTCCTCTTAGTATCTAAAAGGGTGATGGGTCTTGTGATGTCCAAGTTGTTTTGCCAGTCTTTAAGTTTGGGTATAGATAAATACTACCTTTGCTCTATTCTGTAGGGGTTTTATCTTTCCTGATAATACGATTGAAAATATTTCTTATTTCTTCTAAGGCCTTTTCACTGAGTTTTTTGAAGGCTAGATATGGAATTTGATTTTTTCCAGGTGCTGATTTGCTGCTTCTATCTCTAATTGCTTTCTTTAGTTCTTCTTTTGATATTTCTGTGGTAGTTGAGCAATACCATTTGGGATCGATAGAGTCTTTGGGTGAGTATTCTTGTTCCTATATTGGATATTCTGTTAGTTGTTTAATGTTTCTAGCAGGCATCCATTGTTGAAAGTATTTTCTAACCCTGTGTTTGATTTCTTCTGATTCTGTTATTATGTTGATTTCCTCTTCCTAAATGATTATTTTGTCTAGTATTATGGACCTGTGCGGTCTAGCCATAATGTTATTTATCATTGTTCTTTTGTTGGTTATCAGGAACAGTTGTCTAGTTGCTATTCTCTGTTTGATTGCTTGGTTTTGTTTTTTGCAGATTATGGCCCGGGTAATGACTTTGTATGCTTGTATTATTTTCTATAGATGAGTGATCTATTATGGGATGAAGTCATTGAGATATTCTTTTTGTATGCTAAGTAACTGTTATTGGACTTCTATGTCTGTTGTTTGAGTAAATTTTGATACTTTGAGTAAGGGTTTGTTAGCTCTTTATATTGTTTTTAGCTTATTTCGAAAGGACTGTAGTATTATTAAGAGATCTTTTATTTGTCACTCTTCTTCTTGTATTTTTTTCCTTCATTGTGGTTTTCTTTTGGGAATATGTAGTTTGGCAGCCTTGAGAATGTAATTGCATATGCTATTCCACTGCTTATCGATTATTGCTGATTTGTTGCCTTGTTTACTAAGCACTTCCTTTACTTTTCTGCTGAACTTTTCCATTGTTCACTGTTTGCCAGTTGCCAGTTATATCTGTGGTTGGGCTTGTGATGAGTATTGCCTTGAGATGAGTTGAGTCGCCATACTTCTATTTTCGTGGTTGTTGGTCTGTAGTCACTAAGAATTAAAAGGTCTAGGACTTCTCTGATATATGCTTTTCTACTATGCCAAGAGGGAAGGGTATTCATCCAAATTTGGTTGATTCTGCTGCTGCTATTGTTGTGGTTCCATGTGTACTCTCTTTTTGTAGGGTTGTAATATTTATAGATGTCTTATAATCCATAGTCAGTGAGTATCTCTATTTGAGTACCAGAGGATCTGTTTGATGTACTATGATTTCCAGCACTAGTTTTGTCCCATGCTGGGTTTAGTACGCCATTGAGATTTCCTAGTACTAAGAGATGCTAGTTCTTTTGTATTGCTTCTCATACCCATTATCTTAGTTTGTTTAAGGTTTCAAGTTGTCTCTTGTCACTATGGTCTGCATGGAAGTATATTCCTATAATTCGAAGTTTTAGTTTCTTTGAAAAGGTTAAATCAGCATGGATGAGATTTCCTTACCATGAATTATGATTGTATATATGACTATCTATTTCTTTGAAAAGTATGAGGTTTAGGCCTTGTCCGATTATTTGTTTATCATTGTGGAACTATAGTATGTAGTATAGTAGATGTGTCCAGTATTTCAATTGATAATGGTTTCTATTGGTTTCTGTTGTAACTATTATATCCCATTTTATTGTAACACACTATTTGAACCATGTTTCTCTTTTGTGTTTGTCTACTAGACCCTGAATGTTATATATAGTTGTTGTCTATGTGTTATTTGTTGTAGTGTGAAGGGGAATATTCATATAAGATGGGAAGTTTATATTAAGTATAGTTATGTTTGCTGTTTCGATGTTATCATTTTTTCTTTTTTCTTTTCTACATGTTGTTGAGATGATGATATTATGATTGTTTACAATTGTAGGGTCCTCTGTTATTGATAGTTAGGTGAGGGGTTGGAAATGTATTCATATTTAGAGTATTGATAAGGACTTTAAACATTTTGTTTATGTTTTGGTCCAAGCAGTTCATTGTTGAGTGAATTTGCTATTGTCGCAATTGGATGTCTTGCAAGTTTTCAGGAGTTTCTTCCATATTCTCTGTTATGTTATTTGTGTCCTGATAGGAGATCTAATCTTCCTCTATTTGTTCTATATATTCTTTACTATAGTTTTCTAGATTGACAATTCGTTTATCTAGATTAGCGATTTCTTCCTTAATTTCTCCAATCTTTTGTCTAATTGTTTTGAGAATATTAAGAACTTCTTCCATAATATTTGTTTTTAGGATACCTTGATTTGATCATTTTCTTCTTTTTGCTTTTGTCCTTATCTTGCGGCTGCTGCATAGGAGCCTGGTCGAGTTCTCTTGTTGGGCTGTTTGTTTCTAGTGATGGCTCTAATTGCTTCAGTATGAGCTGGTTTGTATTTAGTGTATAGTTTGCCAAAGTGTTGGCCTGTTCTGAACGGTATTGGTTTTATTGTGTTCATCTTTCATTGGATAGGCAGCTGGCTACCAGATGTTCAGCGCTGCTACAAATACTGCATAATTTGGTGTCGATTAATTTCCATTTAACTGTAGTTTCTCTCAGATGGAAGTTTCCATCTGTTACTGCCTCTCTTGTTTCTTCACTATTGAAACTGATTACGACAAATCTTTTTCTCCTATAGGAGAGATGTCTGGGAATGTAGCATGTCTTGGCTTTGATTTGTTTACAGATATGTCTTAAGTTGAAGGTTGTAGATTGGGTGAAAGATTAGTGAGTTTGGCTGCTATTACACCTCTTTCTTTCATCTGCTCCACATTTTATAGTGCATCAAAAACCCTGACTGAGTCTGATCTTAATGGTATACTCTATTTGTTAAGGATTGACTGTTTGTTTTCTTGATTTTCATAGGTAATCATAGCAGTCTGCCACATCTGTTGAGTTGCTATTGTGATGTTGATGATCTCCCCATATTTGCAAAAGTTTGTCACACTTCAATGAACTTGATATCCAGAGGGATGTCCCATACGATGATACTATTTTCTTTTTTTTGAAAAGGGGTTATAATTTCTATGTGTTCCAGATGCATATTGTTTGTATTGGGTAAGATAAGATTGCATGCCTTGTCTACAGCCTATTTGTCATCAAAAATGGCAATGATGTGCTCATTCTCTCCTTTCCTTTTGCTGAAGACTGACATTAGACCTACCAAGGAGTCTAAGCTTCTTGTCAAGAAAGAGATCTTTTGATTAGTAGTTCTTCCTGGTATTTTGCTTGCTTTGATTCCTGTTTTGGCTCTTTCTCTACCGAATTTGGCTTTCCTATCAAGTGGGAATTTGGGGTGGGGTTTATTATACTGGTTGGTTTTGATTCTATGTTTTGATATGGTTTGCCATTCTTCTTCTTGCAAAGTGGTAATATTTAGAGATAAGCTTCCTACTGTTTTGTCTTCAATTTCCATCTCTGTATTTTCTTCTTAAAAATATTCTTACTGGTTGGGACCTGTATATTGGTCACTATAATTGTTTTATGTGCTTCTTGGAAGTGACAGAGTAATTGTTTTGGGTATGTTAATTAAAAGTTCATTTTCCTCTTGTTCACTTCAGGGAGTATTATCAATAGTGGTTTTTGTTCTCTTAGTATTGTTGGGATCTTGGGAAGTGTTTTGTCATGTGGTATTATAGGTAGTTAGTTGTTTTATAGGTTTGTTTTCTTTCTTTGCAGCTGCTTTTCCTTTGTTTTTTGTGTTTTCCTTCATGTTATGTGTATTTGTTTCTGTACATGTATTTTTTGTGTAATTTTTTGCAAAAGATTTTCATTGTAGTCAGGTCACCCCAAGGTGTATTGTTTTCTGGATTCTCAATGGGAACTCATCTCTTCCATTCACTTTCTTTCTTTTTTTCCCAAAATTATCAAAAAAGAAAATTTTTTTAAAAAAAAAGGATCTGTGGGAAAGAGTTTTTTTTTTCTTTTTTTAATCCAGTCAAAATGAGATAGTCAACAAAAGAATAAAACAAAAATAACAGTGACAACATATATGAATGACATCACATGGTTCACAAATAGTAGATCAAACATGCAATCAATAATAGATAAAGCCTCAAAATTCTTAAAGATAAATTACATTCAAGTAAATAGGAAGAAATTATCCCTAATCTGTCTAAATATAACTCAAGAACAAAGAGAAGAAAGTATACAACTCAATGGAACACGAATCCTACTACTCAGAAAAGACAAAGCAACAAGAATTCTGAGTGTATGGATCATAGAAAACAAAAAGAAGACCGACAGAAAAATATGATCAAAGAAAAGATAGATATCACAACTATAACACTGACTTGGAAGAAAATCCCAGATAAGTAGACACAGTACATCATTAATCAGTCTTTCTTCCCTGCAATAGAATACTTTCTCAATAACCTGAAAAAAAAACTCTTTCCCGCAGATCCTTTTTTTCTAAAAAATTTCCTTTCTTGGTAATTTTGGGAAAAAAGAAAGAAAGTGAACGGAAGAGATGAGTTCTCATCGAGAACCCAGAAAACAATACACCTTGGGGCAAACCAACTACAATGAAAATCTTTTGGCAAAGAGTCATACAAAAAACACACGCACAGAAATGAACACGGACAATATGAAGGAAATCACAAAAAACAAAGGAAAAGCAGCAGCAAGGAAAGAAAATGAACCCGAAAACAATCAACTATCCACAATACCATACGACAAAACACTCCCCAAGACCCCAACCATACTAAGAGAGCAAAAACTGCTGCCGACAACACTCCTTGGAACAAACAAGTGAAAAACGAACTTTCAACCAAAATACTCAAAACAACTACTCCGTCACTTTCAAGAAGCACAGAAAACAATCCCAGGGATCAGCACATAGGTCCCAACCAGCAAGAATATCTTGAAGAAGCAAACATAGAAATAGAAATTGAAGACAAAACAATGGAAAGCTCATCCCTAAACATTACTTCACAAGAAGAGGAATGGCAAACCACACCAAAACATAGAACCAAAACCAACCAGTATAATAGACCCCACCCCAAATTCCCACTTGATAGGAAAGCCAAATTCGGTAGAGAAAGAGCCAAAACAGGAATCAAAGCAAGTAAAATATCAGGAAGAACTACTAACCAAAAGATCTCTTTCTTGATAAGAAGCTTAGACTCCTTGGTAGGTCTAATATCAGTCTTCAGCAAAAGGAAAGGAGAAAATAAGCACATTATTACCATTTTTGATGACAAATAGGCTGTAGACAAGGCATGCAATCTTATCTTACCTGATACAAACAATATGTATCTGAAACACATAGAAATTATAACATCTTTCCAAAAAAAGGAAAATAGTATCGTCATATAAGACATCCCCTTGGATATCAAGTTCATTGAAGTGTGACAAACTTTTGCCAAATATGGGGAGATCACCAACATCACAATGACAATCCAACAGATGTGGCAGACCGCTATGATCACCTATGAAAATCAAGAAAACAAACAGTCAATCCTTAACAAATGGAGTATACCACTAAGATCAGACTCAGTCAGGGTTTTTGATGCACTATGGAATGTGGAGCAGATGAAAGAAAGAGGCGCAATAGCAGCCAAACTCACTAACCTTCCACCCAATACTACAGCCTTTGACTTAAGACATATCTGCGAACAAATCAAAGCAAAGACATACTATATCCCTAGACATCTCTCCTATAAGAGAAAAAGATTCGCCATGATTAGTTTTGACAGTGAAGAAACAAGAGACGTAGCGGCAGATGGAAACTTCAGTTTAGGAGAAACTATAGTTGAATGGAAACCAATCGATATCAAATTGTGCAGTATTTGTAGCAGTGCTAAACATTTGATAGCCAGCTACCTATCTAAAGAGAGACGAACACAATGGAACCAATACTGCTCTGAACAGGCCAAACGCTTCGGTAAACTATACACCAAATACAAACCAGCTCTCACTGAAGCAATCAGAGCCTTCACTAGAAACAAACAACTCAACAAGAGAATCCGACCAGGCTCCTATGCAGCAGCCGCAAGACAGGGACAAAGGCAAAAAGAAGAGAATGATTGAATCAAGGTATCCACAGGAACAAATGCCATGGAAGAAGTTCTTGATATCCTCAAGACAATCAGACAAGAGATCAGAGAAATTAAGGAAGAAATCGCTGATCTAGACAAACGAATTGTCAACCTAGAAAACTACAGTGAAGAATACATGGAACAAATGGAGGAAGATCAAATCCCCCATCTGGACACAAACAGCATAATGGAGAATATAGAAGAAACCCTTGAAAACTTACAGGACATCCAACTGCAACAACAGCGAATTTACTCAACAATGAATTGTCTGGACCAAAACATGGACAAAATGTTCAATGTCCTTATCAATACTCTAAATACGAACACATCTTCCAACCTCTCACTTAACTATCAATAACAGAGGACCCTACATTTGTAAACAATAATAATATTTTCATCTCAACAACACTTAGAAAAGAAAAAAGAAAAAATGACAACATCAAAATAGCAAACACAACCATACTTAATATAAACCTCCCATCTCATACGAATATCCCCCTTCATACTACAACAAACAACATATAGACAACAACTACATATAATATCCAAGGCCTAGTAGACAAGCATAAAAGAGAAACATGGTTCAAATGGTGCGCCACAATGA
>CAJVPT010004728.1:0-13045 GCA_910592055.1 Acaulospora colombiana | reverse complement strand
TAAATGATATATTATATATTATATTATAGTTTGTATTATTCATAATTTATAAATATAACCTTAATTCAAAAAAATTCGTGCATAAGTTTATCAATTTTTTTATTTTATTGTTAATGAATAGTTATCAAATTTTTAATAAATAGTTAATGAACCTTTAATAAATAATTTAATAAATAATTACTGATTTTTTAATGAATAGTTAATTAATTTTTAATAAATAGTTTTAATAAATAGTTGCTGAATTTTTAATAAATACTTGATGAATTTTTGATAAATTTTTGATAAATTATTAATAAATTAATACTGAATTTTTATTGAATTGTTAATAAATAATTTAGTGATGAACTTTTAATGAATTATTGTCAAATTATTAATAAATTATTTAATAAATTGTTAATGAATTTTTTGACAAATTATTAATATACCAATTTTTGTAGTTGCCAAATTATTTACAATATATCATTTTTTTTATTAAATTGTTTATTTTTTGCTAAATATTACATGAATAGTAATATGCCAAATAATTTTTTTTAACTAGTGTTATTTTATTTTTTCAAAAAATTCCTTGAGCTTTTTCCTATTCTATTACTTGTTTATATTATTTGTTTCATACTTCTTTCCTGAAGTAATTCAAAATCTTCTTTTGACAACAGAGTATCTATTTTCTGATTATTGTTCCTATCTTTTTTCTTCCATATTCGAGTTTTTCTATTATTTAAATAGATTACTTTTGATTAGCCCTACGAAAAAATTGATTGAATCTTGATTATTTTTGGATATTCTTTTTATAAACTTTATTAACTATGTTTCTATTTCTTTCATTTCTTTTCTATCTACTATCAGAATATTACTATATTCTTTTTAAGCTTATTCTTTTCACTTCTACCTTTTTTTCTTAAATTCTTAATATATTATCTCTACCCTTTTTGATCAGACTTCTTTCATTGTATTTCATATCTTGAGTATTCCAAAAAATGTTCTATTGTTTTCTTCTGTTCTCCACATACTAAACAGTTATCTTTATGATATAGATCTAATTTTCTTATTATCAATTTAGTCATTGTTAATAATTCATTATTAATTAACTTACTAGAAAACTTTCTTCACTATGAGCTTTTAAAGGAAATGTCCCACATATATTCTTTTTTTAGTCTTTCCCATATCATGTCCTATAAATAATTCTATTGATTTTTTATTTAGAGATTCCATTTGTTCTTGATTCAGTTTTGTTATTACCAGCAGTATATTATTGGTTTATTATTTATTCTTTTTATAAATTGTCTTATGGAACTATCCAATATTATATCCTGCTATTTCACTTCTGTAATGATCTTACTAAATTTAAGGTCCTTTCACTAGATTGTTGAGGAGTTTAGTGCTTTTTTAACCAATTTGTTTACTAGATCATTTGTCTTGATGTTAATATATATCTTAACTTTAATTAATATTGATTTTTGTTTTTTGTTTTGATGATATTTAGCATCCTTGTTCAATGAAATCAGTTTTTTTCTTTAAGCCATCGTTTATGAGTTATTTTTTGATCATCGTTTATGAGTTATTTTTTGATCATCTTTTTCCAAATTGTTTCATTTGTACAGTATATACATATTTGATTATCTGTATAGGTTTCAATTAAGCTTTCTACTGATATTATCAATAGAATTGTGACTATTGTTACTAGTTCTGCTCTTGTGGATAATGACTAATTTTGTATACCTGTCTGGAAGCTACTTTCTTGACCTTTACTACTTGTTTGGACCTATACCATCCCAATTCTAGCTGTTTTTTTTTCCATAATCTATTAGAAATCTGTTTGAATAAAACTGGAATATCTCTTATTCTTCAAGATTTCTTCTTAGAATTTCTTTTAAACAGTCTTGATAGATTTTTTCTTGAATGTGTTTTTCAATAATCCTTGTTTTCCATAATTTAATTATTACCTGTAGTATATGGTTTTCAATCTCTTGAGATGTTATAGTTAATGATAGGTCCCTAAAGTATTTAGCATATAAAATTTCACAGATTATTTATATTCTTTTTTTAGAGACAAAATTCATAGCTATTTACTTTAATAGGAACAAAAATCAGGAAATATTATAAATCAATTATTTGAGTAATTAAGAACAATTGTGAGTATTTTTTTATAGTTATTAATTTAAAATTTTCAAAGTTTTCTAGTAAGAAATATTTGACTTTTGTTCCTATTTCTTTCTTTAGGAACCTATCTTTAGTTACAGTATACTGAATCTTGTTTGCTATTTTATTTTCCAGTATTTCTTTTTTTATTAGAATCTTTAGTTCTTTGGCTATTCTTGTTAATTTGCATTTGTTCAAGAAAGTAATCTCAAGAATTCTATTATTTATAATACAAGTACCATTTATAAGTATGCCATTTGTATATTCTCTGCACTAAGACAAAGTTGTTTCCTGATTTTTTATTTGTTCTTCATAGTTAAAGTGTACTAGTTCCTTTTATGATCTTGAAACTTTTTTCCAGATTAATCATTCAGAATTTTTGTTCAGAATACATCAGATTTTTTGTCTCTTGTCTCTACTTAAGTTGAGTTTTGAATAGTTAGGTTTCTATGAGATGTTGTTATTATATCATTTTTTTATGATTTCCTCTATTGTTTTTTATGTAATAAGTGTGACAATCTGTTATATCAATCTGAAATTGATTCTTTACTTGTTCTCTGAAGTAGTTGAATCAATCTCCACTCTTTTAGTCTTATGGTTTCCTTTTCTACAATCTGATCCAGTTACATTAGTCTATTGTTGTATAGATATAGAGTAGCTTTTTTATATTTTTCTTTTATAAATATTTCTAAATTGGATTGTTGCCTTTTTTTTATTTGAAGATTTTATCACATTTCCAGCTTTAGAAAGTTATATCTAAATTCTTTACAATTTTGGATATTTGTACTAAAAAGTTATCCTTGTCTACTATTTAATCTAGTCTTTTACAGTTAAGCAAGTTTTGGAGTTCCTGTGTTTTAGCTATACCTATTTAAGCCTGATAATTATTGTGAGTCCTATTGAACCTTTATAATTTAATTTATTACAAATATCTATAACTTGGCTTTCTCTTTATAGTATTCATATGCTTTTGAAACTATAGATTTTAGAATAATATATTATACTATTAGATATTAATTTATATAATACAATTTTGATTTTGAATAGTTTTTGAAATCTGATTGTTAAGTAATTGCATATTTTCAGTAATAATATATTATACTGTATTTGAAATTCTATTCTTGAAATTAGGATTCTATTTTTTTTTTTCACTGGTTTAGCTTTACTATATTTGAATTTAATAGAAAGTTATATATATCTATATTATAACTACATTTATTTATCAAATAAAGCTTGATAAGGAAAACCTACCTTATGATTTATTGCTATTTATTAAAGAAAAATAACCTGCCAAGGCTGGGCTAGTACTATATAAAATTTCTAATAAATGGTAAGAAGTTGTAATCAATTTAATATTATTGTAAATATATTTGTTAACTATACTAATAAATTGTTCTTTTATATATTTTTCTCTCTTTTCTATCCATGGGTCTGATATAAAGGTATTGTATTTGTGAAGCTTTTCTATGGCTCTTGTAATACCTTATTGTTTTTTTTCAGTTTTGTAAGTTTTTACATCTTTTGTATTATATTTTTTGTAGATACTTGATAATTTCTTGAGTAAGTTTTTGGAGGCATGCTTTTCTTGTATTTCAATTGGGATTAGCTCATCAATCATCTTGGTTACTTCTTTTAGGATATTTCCTTGGATAGTAATTTCTAAGTATTATTTATAATGAAAGTAATATTGGTTGTATATTTTGTCAAGGTGTCTTTAGTTTTGTTGTATTCACTAAATTTTATAATAGTTTTTTTTATGGTTTCAATAAGAAAGTTATCTATTGTATACTGGTGCATTTGGCAGATGAATAGATATATATTAGATTCTCTTTAATTATATTTTATATATTTGTTATCTTTATATAGTTTAGATATTTTGCTGAAAAGTTTAATGTTTATGGATAGTTTTTTATTTAATAGTAGTAATCTGAATCTTCTCTATTGTTTATTGAGTCAGCTAGTATAGTATTTGTTTATTTTGATCAGTTGTAAGTTATTTATGGTTGATAACCAGTAAATTTTCTTAATCATAAGATTATCAAAGTTGTTTTTGGTGCAATTTAGAAGTCTCTATTTTATCAAATGTATTGCTTTTGTAATATATTTGATCATTTTCTTTATTAGAATATCTATTATTTAATGGTTCTATTGAGGAATAAAAGTCAGTTATGGATTGGTTATAATGAGTGTGGTTATTAGTCTACTGTTTGGAGTTATACTATATCTGGAATCAATACTTGTCAGCTTGTTTACATCTATCTTTATTGTGTTCTATTTCAAAGTGTACTTTTATCTTATTGAGTTTTTTTTTTTTATATTCTTTTTTCTATATATATCTTTTATTTATTGCAAGAAATTTAAGTTTTTTTGTTTTCTTAGGGCTTTGATGGAAGTTATGTTCAATATATTGTTAATGCAATTTATAGTAGCACTACTGTCTATATAAATCCTTACATGACTGAACTATAGAAGAATACTTAGTACTATCAATTTATCATTATTTCTGCT
This sequence comes from Acaulospora colombiana, assembly GCA_910592055.1. Lineage (NCBI taxonomy): Eukaryota > Fungi > Glomeromycota > Glomeromycetes > Diversisporales > Acaulosporaceae > Acaulospora > Acaulospora colombiana. Next base: position 8,401 of record CAJVPT010004728.1, on the reverse strand, counting down.
TGAGTTGAAGATGTATATAATGTTGTTTTACTTTAGAAGGTGAACTCCTTTCCCTCATATGTTATAATTTTGAGATTTATATTTATAAGCTATTTTTTGTTATATTTTTTTAGTAAACTATCTATATATATGTCAAAGATCATATTGTCTTAAATTTTAGTGGCTAGCTCAAATAGTTCACTTATTATACTACTATCAGTGTCAAAAAGTTTATTTAAAATTTGATTGGGGTCATGTGTTGCCAGTATAAAAATTTCTATCTGGCTACTTGTTGATTTTATATCAGAGTAGCCTATTATATGGAGTATGGTCTGGATTAAGTCTGAAAACACTCTATAATTGAGTGTATTGTTCTCAGTATTGAGAATATCTCAGATAGTTACTCTGCTGTTGTGAATTAGAATACAAATTGAGCTTTGTTGACTTGTTGAAAAGATATAAAAATAAAAATTTTGGCTATAGTTATTAATGTCATAACCTTTATATTCAACTAAAGGAGACTTGTTGTTGATCCTATTATAATATCTATATTCTATAACTTGATCATTCACCCTTTTTTGTTTTCTTTCAATAATAATTTGATTATTTAACTTTATACTAATTCAGTGTAGTCAAACTATATTTTAATCTGTTGATCTATTGTACTATAAAAAAGGGTTGATTGTGAGCTGTTAAGATTGTTTATCTGTAATCCTTTTCAGAAGTCTATCTATAAAAGTATAGTGCCAAGCTAGATATGATCTTGTATAGTTTGATGATTAAGTCTAATTATTTGACATCAATATAAAATTTTTGTTTTGTTACTATTTAACATTTGACTAATAAAAAGAATATTATGCTTCCTTAAGCTTTTCCTGTACTGATTATAAAATGTTGCACTAGTAATTTCTTCAATTGATATATTTGTTTTTGCAATTGTTATATACTTTTCATTGAAAGTATTTAGGAATAAAAAACCATGTATTCTGAAGAGCCATATTATGTCATGTATGAAATTTCTTTTTTATGATAGGATAGATGTGTATATATGATTCATTATTGTTTTTGTAAACCAAAATATATTTTGTAGTGATTGAAATCTTTCTCTTGCTATTTTTCCTGTGATATTATTTGAGTTGATATGTGGAGTTTAGTTTGTAGCATGTAGAAGTAGCTGTCTGTTACACAAGTGCATTATATTGTACTCAGATTCATTATGTAGCATATTATTGAAGACTGTATTTACTAAATCAAACTTGTATTTGAAGGTAGTCATTAGTTTGCACATCTTTTGTTGCATGTGTCTCTAGTTAGAACTATATCATTACATAAATATTCTAGATTAGGCATGAAAATATGACTAATTATATACTGTATTTGTTTATTGATAACTTATTTTATTTATAATAATATTTGTATCTTTTGAATCTTTTGTTTTATGAGAGCTTTTTAATAGTCATTCTTGTCTGAGCTGTCATACCAGACTTCTAGAATTCTAAATAAAGTCCCTTTTATGTAACCAATAATTCTTTAATCATCCATTCATATACCTTGAATATAATTTTGTTCTTTACTATTTATTATTATCAATTATGATTTGTAAAAATTGACTTTGATGTCATTAATGTGAAAAAATTATTTGATAGTGTTAATGTTACATTGCAATTTTGCTTTGTTGTTTGCAATCCATGTGATATTATCCATATATGTAGCAACTATAATATTTATATATACTGTATAAATAATCAGTCTTGGTCCAGGAATTTGTAGGACTTTATTGTTAACAGGTTTCCTTTATTTTTATTACTGATTATTTTGAGAAGTGGATTGTAAAAAATTTGTCATAGCAAAGATAATATAGTGTCACCTTGATCTATACCATCTCTTATTAAGTAGGGGCTAATAGGCCATAACATATAAATACTATATTCTGTCTATCCTGAAAGATGCAGTCTAAGATCTTTATTGATATGTCTGAAATTTTGATTCAGTATAATACTTTTTTAATATATCAATGTTAACTAAATCATAAGCATTGAACATATTTTGACTTAAAATCTATACTTCTTTATTTTTTTTCTTTGTATATTCAATAATGTTACTTAGAATATATATTGGATCTTGTATGCTATTTTCTGATAGGACTACTCAATTTAGTTTAGATAGAATTTAATGGTCTTTAAAGACTTTATCTAGTTGGTTAGTTAGGATTTTGGTAAAAATTTTTCTTCTTGCATTTAGTAGAGTGATTGGTCTTGTTGTATTAAGATTATTTTCTTAGTCTTTAGATTTAGATATAGGATAGATGATTCTTTTGCTTTATTCCCTAGGAATTGTATCTTTTTAGATGATTTTGTTGAAATTTTTTTTTAATTCTTCTATAGTATTCTTTTTAGATACTTATATGCACAGTAGGGAATTTGGTTTCTGTCAGATACTGACTTGTTGCTATGGCTTTTAATTGTTGCCATTAACTTTTTTATCGTGATTTATTAGAGTACACTTGAATATCAACTTGTTTTGATTGAGGGCCTGACTTCATATTCTTTTTACCATTGTAAATGGTGCTCTAGCAATAATATGTTTTTAGGTAAAGGATATTCAAAAAAGTATTGTCTGACTATTTTTTTGATATTGTCTGGTTCTGTAATAATTTGAATGTTCTTTTATCTTTTGATAATCTTGTCTAGGTAAATGTGACATATGGATCTATTTAAATACTATTGATCATGGCTTTTTTGTTGCTCTCTAAGAAGACTTAGTAGCTTATTATTTTTTGGATTATAGCTCTGGATTCTTTTTTCTTTATAATATATTTTGCAATAGTTCTATGTGCACAGATGTATAACTTTAGTATCTCAATTTACTTTGAGTGGTATTTATCTTTTGAGTCATTTGTGACTAGCTGTAACTCTACTGTGATGTTAGAAAAGTGGTTTTAAATATATATTGATATGGCACTTTCTAATTATATATTGTTAACTTAATTTATAATTAGTGATTGTCTTATGGTTATTAGAAAAGATTGTAATTGAAGGAGTGGAATGTTCAATTCATTTTCTGTTTTTTAAAAACATTTTTTTCTGTATACACATTTCTTTAAAATATGTCTTTTTATTATCTATAAAAGAAAAGAACTGAAGTGGTTTTATCTTTCATTTATTAAATCTGGGTTAAGAAATACTTTGTTTAGTTTTGTTTCTACCATCTGTACAAATTTTTTTCATTGTTTATTTTCTATCAAAGTTCAGTTATATCTATGATTTGGATTGTGGATGGGTATAAGTTTTGAAGTATCTAATTTCCATACTTCTAACTCTATAATTGTTGATTTGTAATTACTCTTAATTAGGAGGTTGAGTATGTCACTGATACTTGCTTTGTATAATTGCCAAGTTGACTTGGAATTAATTCAAATCTGGTTAAATCTATTGCTACTTCCTTGTTTATACTAAGTATATTCCTTTTATGTAGAATTATAATATATAGTATATACATAATATATGTATTTGAAGTCATTATATATAAGAACTTCAATTTGCTTTCCAGATGGATTACAGTTTGCTATTGGTTTTTTGTTATTGAACCTGTTTATGCTGGATTGGATATGCTATTTATATCTCCTATTACTATAATATATCAATTCTATAATGTTGCTTCATTGATCTATTATTTGATTATATTCATGGTTTGTATCTATTCTTTTGATATATCTTGAACTGAAAAATAAACATCAATTATTCTAAGTTTCCTTTTTTTTAGGAAAGCCAGATTTGTGACTATTAGTCTTCTATTGAAAGTTTTGTATTTATAAATATATCATGTGATGTCTTTTTTTGATTATCATATTTAGACCATATCCAAGAGTTTGAACTTCTTTGTAGAATCAGATTATTTGAAAGTTTGAATGTTTCCAGTATTTTGAATATTGATGTGATATATTAGTTTTGATTGTTATAATAATATCCCATTGTTCTTTACTGCATATATTGAACTATGTGTTTCTTTTTTGTAGATCTATCAGTCTTTTAATATTTACAGTTGTGAGTCTCCATATTGATCTGTATATATTGATTATATTTGTTATAAATTAATTATATTTGTATTGTGGATACTGTTTGCATCATTGTTATTTGTCAATGGATTTGTATTAGATAACTAAAATATTTAAGGTAAGAGAGTTTGTTATTAAGTTTCATTTAATTATTGTTATTATGGTATAGTTAGTATACTTTGTGAACTTTCCATTAATTATTTGTGGAGTGATTGGTTTCCTTTGGGATAAATTCTGAGATTGTATTTAATGTTCGATTTATATTCTTGTCTATCCTACTTATTGATGTATAGATTTGTTGTTGTTGTTGTTATATTTGAGAGTTGGTTCTTTCATTTTTCTGAAGAGTTTGTTGCTTGTTTTCTATTGTTATATATATATTTGTTTTGATTTCCATTTCCATCTCATTAAGAATATTATTTTCTATAAACTCTGGATTGTAGACTCATTCGTCCAAGTCAATAATGTTTTCTTTAATTTTTTCAATTACTTACTTAATTTCTTCCTGAATTTGAAGAATGTTAGCAAGTATTGGTTGGTCCCTTTCCTAATTTCTATTAGTGTGTTACTGTTGACCTTGTTTTGCTACTATTGCATATGAATCTAGTCATCTTTGTTTATCAAGAGATGTTCTTGTTTGACTTCTAATAATTGAGATGTGAATTAATTTGAACTTATTATATAGTTTTTCAAATTTTTCTACTTATTTGTTATATTATTCTATTGTTACATTTATATTTAATGGGATAGCTGGCTACTAGGTATTAGTAACTATCACAAATTGAATATAGTTTTGTTTCTATTAGTTGCCATGTGATAGTGATTCTTCAAATTGGTAGTTTTGTTTGATTGTTTCATCCAGATCATTTTAATAGATAAAACTAAGAACTGCAAATAATTTTTTTTAGTATAATATTTTTCTTTAAATGTAGTAAGTTTTTGCTTTAACTTGTTCATAAATAAGGCAGAGGTTAAAAGCAGTAGTATTAGGTAGAAGATTAGTTAACTTGATTGCAATTTGGTTATATTCTTTCATTTGTTCTATATTCCATTGTACATCAAAAACTTTGATTGAGTTTGACCTTAGTAAAATACTTTATTTGTTGATTGTGCTTCTTTATTTTCTTTGTTTACATATATAATGGTTACAGTTTGTCATATTTGTTAAGTTGACATTATAACATTGCTAATTGCCATATATTTACAAAAGATTGTTATATTTTAATTAACTTTGTATCCAGGAGAATGTCCCATACTCTAATACTTATTTCCTTTTTTAGTACTGGGTTTGTGTATTCTATAATTTCCATATGTCAATTGTTTGTATCAGGCAATATTGTATTGCATATTTTAATTACCATTTGTTTGTTACTAAGAATAGCTATAAATGGTAAGAAGTTCTTTTGATAAGTTAAGAGCTTTTGAGAGGTGGATTATTTTCTATGTTGTTGTTTTGTCAGAAAGTTCTGATACAGAATATCTATCTTAATTCTTTTTCTTTTATATTTTTATTCTCTATTAAAAAGAAAGTGAGGTCTTGATCTTATTATTCAAACATCTTCTTTTTACTTGCCTTTATAATTTTCTTTTTTTTCCTATTAGATTGAAAACTGTGTTTCTTATTTATCTTCATCCATATCAATATCTAAGTCAAAGACCTGATTTCCTTCATTCAAGTTTGTAAAGGATGTAACTTGAATTTGATTGTCATTATTTAAGAAGTTAGTAATATTTTCTTTAACTTCTTCACTCCAATTAGAAGATTCTAATGTGTTATTTGCTATCTTATTGCTAATTAATATAGAAGTTATACTGTTGACTATCTGTATACTAGTATTAGGGGTGTTAAAAGTTATAGAAAATTTGTTTATTTCAATTTGAATTTTGTTTCTAATAATTTATTTTATGGACTTCAGGTTTGTTTCTTTGCATAACTTATGTGTAACATCTCTTACTAGAGTGTTTTCATTATAGTCAGGTCTCCACTGGACTGTTTTGTTTCAAAACTTTTTTTGGAAGAACATCTTTGTATTCACTTTTCTTTTCTTTTCAAAATTACCATAAAAGAAAATTTTTAATAAAAAAAAGATTTGTGAAAAAGAGTTTTTTTTGACAAAAAAATAGAAATTTGGATTTTATTTAAAATATAAAGGACTTATTTATCTGTTACTTTTTTCTTTTTTCATATTTTAGTTATCAAATCGATTTTTCTTGAATTTTCTTCTTTATTTCTATTGAAATTTTTTGATTTTCTATCTATATATCTAAAATTCTAATATATTTATTTTTATCTAACTCTTTTACCTCTTCTTTATTTATTTTAGCTTTGACTCCTCCAGAATATTGGCTAGGGTTATTAATAAATGAGTACTAATTTATTACTATTAATTTGAGAGTCATTGGCTTTGTAAAAGATTCTTGTTATTTCCAAAATTTGTTTCATATTCTCTTTTGATCTAACTATTCATATAATATTGTTCATGAAAGCTATTGCTACATGTTTAGATTCTAGCTTATATTCTTTTTTTTCATCAAAATATGGATTTCATTTGACTAATATCATATATTCTTTGTCTTTATCATTTTTTAATTTTGTATAATAAAGGATAAAATATTCTTCATATTAGAAATAAAATAGTTTTCCCTTAATCTATATTATTTTCTACTACTTTTTTTTTTTTTTTTTTTTTAACCTGCAATTATGCCACGATGGCTTGTCTTTATTGAAAAATTAAAGTAAATCTACAATATTTTACAGACTTTCACAACATAACTAACTTGTCTTCATACAAAAGTACTCTAAGTCAGATTTTGGGGACAATATTACACTTCCCCAATAGATTGGTAATAACCTCTATCTACCAGGATCATTGCCAACAGTTTGTCACTGTTGATTGCCCAAAAACCAATGAATTGCTAAGTTAAAAAGGGGAAAGGGGAAAAACGATTGAGGGAAGGGAACAATTATTGTAGCATCAAATATACCTGTAGTGAAGGTAGTGCCTATAATCTTTTCAAACACTTACTTAAAAAAAAACCATATAATAAAAATAAATCTACATTCTGATAAACCTTTAATTGAAGATTTTTTTAATACTACAATGGCCCGTATAAATATATTTATTAAATTTAAAACTATGCTAAAATTTATTTTTATATAGTGGATATATATAAAGATGGGTTCCTAAAGGGAGAAGCAGAAACAAAAGTTAAATGTTCCTCACTAGGAAAAATTAAAATTTTTAAATTAATAACTATAAAAAAACTACTTACAATTGTTTCTATTATCAAAATCATTGATTTATAACATTTTCTAACTTTTGTCCCTATTAAAGTAAAGAGCTATAAATTTTGTCTCTCAAAAAAGGACATACAAAATTTTATATGCTAAATACTTTAGGGACCCATTATTAGATACATGAATCTGAAAAAGTAAAACAAAATCTCATGTGATGGATTGTCATAAATCTACACTCTTTTACGATCGTAAAGAAGCCAACATTCTATATATTTATCCAATCAATTTTACAAAAAACTAAAATACTAGTTGCTATATCTGGTAAAAAATATATAATGGATTCGTACTTAACTGATCAAGAAAAAATTAAAAAAATTTTGCAAAAAGTAGAAAGCTATATTTCATTCACCCTCAATATTTGAATATCAATTATAATAAAGATATTTTTAGCAATAATTGTACATTTTATCAGTAGTAATTGAAAAATGCATAATATAATATTAGATTTTGTACAAATCTGAAACATACATACAGGTAAAAATATCAAAGAAAGTTTTGTATCATGCTTAAAAAATATATGGTATAAAAGAAAGTAAATTTATTTTACATTTAATATATTGCAGTTATATATTATAATATATATATACTGTATATATATATATTTTAACCCACAATCAAGCCATAATGGCTTATCTTTATTGGAAATTGAAATAAATTTACAATATTTTACAGACTTTTACAAAGTGACTAACTCGTCTTCATACAAAAATACTTTAAGTCAGATTTTAGGGACAATATTTCATTCCTCTAATAGATTGATAATAATCTCTATTTACCAGAATTATTGCCAACAGTTTGTCACTATAGATTGTCTAAAAACCAATGAAATGCTAAGTTAAAAAAAGGGAAGAGAAAAAAAGAATTGGGAAAAGAGAACAATTCAAGGCCCACCAAAAAAAAATCCAAAAATAAAAACAACATCTTCTCAAAAGTGATCTGCCTAATTGGGATAGTCTTCTTGCTTCACTTGAACCTCGGAAGAAATTTTCTTTTTCACCACCTGTGGCATCAGACGAGTCAATCCAACTGGTCTTTTATTTAAGTAAGCACTGGATTGGGATATCTCAAGA
>CAJVPT010004727.1:0-13047 GCA_910592055.1 Acaulospora colombiana | reverse complement strand
GACGATTTATTTATGCCGAATTATTTGCCAAATTATATGGTAGAAATAGATTGATGATTTATTTATGTCATTAATATTCTGAATTATTTGTTTTTTTGACGAATGTTACATGAGTGATATTATGCTGAATAAATATTTTTCGACTAGTGTAATAAGAGAGAAAAAATGGTAATTTATTATAGAGTCAATATTTAAGATCATACTATTGCTACCACTTCTGTACTAACAACTGAATACTCTTTGAAAACTTCATCAGTTGAAAGTACAATGTCTGTTTCTTAATTGCTTTTAGTATTTTTATATTATGATTCTTGTGTTTTTCTATCTCGATCCTATATCTTATCTTATCCTACTTATGTTGGAATTTCTTTTAATATTCTTTCAAATAATCAGACAAATCAAAGAGATTTTCATAAATATCTAAAATTTAAGTTGAAGTGAGTTAAGAAAAAAGAGGTTGTAAAAAAAGAATATAAGGGATAGAGTCTTTATCATTCAATGAATCTGTTCTTACTTACCCATTACAATAATTTATTTAAAAAAGGAATCTTGATCTTTTTGATATGCACCTTCACTGACTTTAATAAATGTTGTTTTTAAAGTACTATTATTATAAAAAAGATAATCCACTATACTAATAGTAGCACTTTTTATTGATAATTTTATTTTTGATTAGTACAAATAATCCTAGAGAATCTTCTAATCTCCCAATGTTTTAGACTTATATAAGTAAATGATATACTTTTAAGGTTTTGCCTTTGTTCTATATCTTTTTAAGCATCTTGTTCTTTTTATTTTTTTGAATAGCGATAAGTAGTTTTTTTGAAGATTATTCTTTTTTTTAATATCCATTGATATGTTAAAGAACAGTATTTCATCAAGACATGTAATATGGTCAATAGATGTTTGTTTATATTTTGGAAACCAATGTGCTTCATATTAACTAATCAACTTTGATAAGAGTTTATGCTACTTAAAATTCAAGATCAAATTGAGATAGGCAAAATTCCTCAAAAAATCGTAAAAGTGTAGTTCTAAGAGAGAAGCAATAATAAATGAGAGAAAAAGATAAGTCTCTTTTACTATACAAAATCTCTTTAGTTTCAACAAAGCTAGACAGGACCTTCAGGTACTTTATTGTTGATTATTTTTCCTTTAAGAGCTTTCTGCATTAATAGTAAAGGTATTACTTGGTTTTTAGATCACAGAAATCAAGTTTATAATCAAAGAAAATTGTAAATAAAAAGTGAGGGATATAAATGACTCTTAAAGATAAACTTTCAAGTTGTTTTAAGGAAAATGTGAAGATTTTATTAGCATAGAAGTTAGAAACTTCTTGCAAATATCGTTTGTATATATAGTCAGAGGATTAGTAGAAAGAGTTAAGATAAAGTGATTTATATTAATTAAATATCAATAAAAATATTAAAAAATATTCAAGAAATACTTATAAATAAACAAATAAAAATAAAAATAAAATAAAAATTATAATTAAAAATAATTATTCAATAATATTAGAAGCTATTTTTATTTTAATATTAAAAAACTTTATTAATTATTAATTTGACAAATCCAAGTATAACTCAAAAAAACTAATACTATATTAAATAAAAATTATTTATCTCTTATATAAATTTTTAAAAGTCTATAAATCAAATAAATTAATTATTTTAATTAAAATAACAAATTAAATAAAATTAATAATATAATAAACTCTTTATATATATACTTTTTTTAAGAACAAGTTAAAATATATATATAGATTGAAATACATATATAAATAATTAATATTTTATTGATTAACAATACACTAGTTGAAATTATGTCATTTGGCTACTGAATTATTACTGAATTTGACAAAAATTAATAATAAAAAGATTGATGAATTATTTACAATTGCTGCCACTCAGTATTAAAAATATTGATAAATAATTAGCAAAAAAATATTAGTATTTTGTGAAAAAAAAATTTAACACAAAATCTGGCAATATTATGATAAAAAAAAATTTTGCATACTGAAAAAAATTGATATGGTGACAAAAATTTTTAAAAAAATTGATACTGTAACAAAAAATTTAGCAAAAAAATTGATACTGCAGCAAAAAATTTGACAAAAAAATTGATACTGTGGCAAAAAATTCAGCAAAAAAATTATTGCGATCAAAAATTTGACAAAAAATTACTGTAAAAAAAAATTTGACAAAAACATTACTGCAGTAAAAAATTCAAATTTCATAAATCTATTAAAAAATTACAAATTCAATTAATTAAATTATTCATTATTTTTCTCTTCCTCTTTCTCCTCTTCATTCTTTTCTATTTGCTTTTTTTTCCCTTTAAGGATCTCAACTTGACTCTTTTAAAACTAGCCCCAATCAGTTTTATTTTGTCAAATGTTTTTTGAAATTTTTTGCTTTTTTCTTCTAATCTAACTGTCCCGAATTTCATCCATTCATGCACTTTCCCCAGTTTGTTTCTCACTCTTTGAATACATTAATTATTCCTCATATTTAATAATTTTTTATCTTTTGTATTTAACTGCTGATTTTTTTCCTTTTTTTGTTTCTTTTTTTTGTTTACGTTCTGAAATTTCTTTCAAACTGTATATTCAATTTGGCAAGTCTTCTGGTGACATAATGTCATAAAATATGAATCATTATAATATTCTTTATGAGTTGACGGAATGCATGAATTGATTTTGAATATTCATTCAAATATATCAACAAATATTTTAACTATAAGAAGTAATTATGATTAATATTGTAATTATTCAACATATAATATTTTGCCAAAAAATACCTCTTCAGAATGCCAAGTGTAATGATATACATTTATTCTTCTTTTAGTGGGGTTTTCCAAATCAGTGTCACTTTCTTCAGGTGAATGTACCTTTGTTTCTTTAATTATATCAGTTAATTCATTCCAATATTTGATAAATTTCTTTAATTTTCATTCAATAAGTGACTGTGAGCTTTTAATTCTTTGTGCCATTTTCTTAATTATTTATTAAAAATTAATATTTAAAAGTATTATAAATGCAGAATATTATTAATCTTACTTTGTTTAATCAACTATTTGCATGTAAGTGACAATTGTCTGCTTTCAATTTTTCAGTTTTTGCCTTCTGATATCTTCCTATCTGATGGTAATATAAAGTATCTAACCATTTGTTTATTTGCTTTCATGAGGAATTAAAACATAGGGCCATAGATTTTATTAATTTGAATATCAACTTTTGTAATATTTTTTTATTCACATCACTCGAAAAAATTTTGTCTACCCTCAGTTTATATTTGTTAGGAATGGTTTTCATTAAGGCTTTTATTTCTGCTCTCACTTCTTTTGATTTTGGCTTATCTTTAGTAATCAGTTTTATCTCTTTACTACTCTTCCTAGGTTGAATTCTTTGATGTTTTCCTAAACTTGGCAAACTTTTGGATTCTAATATATCAGCTGCTTTAGATTCTACAACAACTATAGGATCAAGTTCAGGTTCCACGGATTTGAGCTGATCAATTTCCTTTTTTAAATTTTCTATTTCATTTTTGTGCAATTCTAATTTTTCGAAAAACTTGTTGTTAATATATTCCATTAAGTCTAATTGTTTTACAAATTCAGCATTTTCTCTTTTTGGTGTTTCAACCCACATGCATAATTTATCATTTCTAAATAAATCATTTGATTAATAAAAATAAATTTTAATAATTCAGCAATAATTTAATTCTAATTTTTTTCAATATCCTTTCTAGTTTGAGTTTCAGGTAGCAATTCAACTTCCAGTGTTAATATTCGTACAACTTCAGATGTCAATATTTCAGGCAATACAATAGATGGCCTTCTCCTAAGTAATTTGGTAGTCATAGTAGGAATTAAAGATTTAGTATCAGGTGTTATTAAACAAACTATTGCTACTTTTATACAGTTGATATGAAGGAAGTTTGCAATGGCAGGGAAGGTTGTGAAGGCTGTGAAGGTGTAAGTGGCTATTCTCTACAAAAAGCATGTTCAGTTAGTTTTTTTTGTTCAGACATTTTAGGTATCAAAAAAAAATATTAAATTAAAGGAATATTTAAATAAAATTATTTGTATTGTTTTAATATAATTTGGAGTTGCATACAATATTATACTATTAATTGTTATATTATATTACAATTCAGAGTCACATACTATATTATATTATATATTATTCATCATATTATACTTGTATTATATTACAATTTAAAGCTATTTAATATATCAATCACAAATTTGCCACTTTATATTACTATTTGTCAATTTTCAAAATATTAAGAAAGCATTCAATTTTAGCTTTACTTAATAAAAGTTTTAGAAAAAATCCCAAAAAAGCGAAAATTACTTGCAACTATAGTAAATGCAATAAATCACTAGTTGACCCATAAACAGAATTTTTACATAGATATTGCAAAAACAAAAGGTGAATATTTGACAATTGAAGAATTTACATTTCGACACAGAACAAGAAATATTTCATCAAGTTGAATTATATCATTAAGCAACAATCAATAAAATCTGAGATTAAATAATGCAAGTTCTGAAAATGATAAATCTGAATTTGATAATGATGAAGAAATAGATGATATATTCAAAAATGATTTGGCACCAAAATACAAATTTTTACCAAATTCTAGCAAATTTTTGAATAGTCATTTTATATGGATTTTATTGTGGATTATGAACTATAAAATTTGATTTAATTTATCAAATAGTGCAATAGATGCACTGTTAAAATTTATGAAATTGGGGCAAATTGAAATTTGCGATAAATAATTTGAGCTCTTTTGAGGGTCTTTGTATACCTCCAACAATAAACTTGAATTATCAGATTAGTTTATTAGTTTTGTGGCATGTCAAAGATGCTACAAATTGTACAAACAGGATAATGTTCTTGGTTTTCAAAAAAACAATCAGCTATCAGTCATAAAGTGTGTTCATATTGAATTTTCCAATTTGGCAATAAAACAAAGAAAAACTTGCAATTCTTCACTATCTATACAATCAGAATTATTAAATAAAAATATAATTAAATGGCCCAATTTAGTTTTTCTATATTCTACTATTTGGTATCAATTGTCGCAAATATATTAAAATATGAATTTTGAATCTAATCTTCAGTATTGGATAAACTGATCAAGTATTAATGAACTTCTATGTGATATCTATGATTATGATATTTGGAAAACTTTTAAAGATGAAAACTCAGAATTATTTTTTAGCAAAGAGATGGCTGATTCACATTTGAGATTGATGCTAAATATCAATTGGTTTCAACTATTAAATAATAAAGTATATAGTACTGGAGTTATACTGTATATGCAGCTATCACAAATTTGTCACATGAAATATGATTTAAACATGAAAATATGTTGATTTTTGGCAAATTACTAGGTCCTAGTAAACCAAGTTTACACCAAATAAACCATTACCTTTTTCCAATTGTTGACAAATTAATGTAACTATAGCAAGGAATAAAGCTTGATTTAACTGCTAAAAATAAAGAGGAAAAAATAATTCAGGCAGCCTTAATTTTAATTTTGTGTGATATTCCTGCTGCACGAAAAGTGTGTAAATACATTTTGATACTAGTGTCATGTTATTGTTACAAGAAGAATCCCAATTATGAAAATAATCATTATAATTTTAGTGGCATGGAGGATATAAACAAATGGATTATACTGAGAGATTTGACAATACATAAATGAGATTTTATCAAATAGAGGTGCTGTAACTAGAATGCAGCACAAAAACATTTTGTCAGTGAGAAGCATGCTAGATGGATCAAATTTCTTTGCCTACCTTATTTTGATCCAATTTAGTATTTAGTTATTGATCCTATGTACTGTCTTTTCTTAGATATTGATAAATGACTCATTAAATAAATATGGATCAAAGAAGGGATACTGATGAATAATTCATTGGATAAAATACAATCAATAATGAAAAATTTTCAAGTATTATCAGATATTGGCCAAATTCTGAGAAAAGTAAATAGTGGTGAAGAATTTTCAAACATTACTGCTGATCGGTAGAGAAATTTTTTCAAAATATATGCAACTATTGTTCTATGGAAACATCTTTCAAATATGGATTACAAAATTCTAACAAATTTTGTTAAGATCTGTCAAATCTTAGTATGTCAAATTTTAAGACAAGATTCGTTAAATGAGACTCACGAAAGATTAGTCACAATAATTAAACTAATAGAACAAATATATAGAGAAGAAAAAATTACTCTGAATCTTCATTTTTTGTTACATTTACATGAATGCATATGTGATTATAAGTTATTGTATGCATTTTGGTGTTTTTCATTTGAGAGGATGAATGGTATATTAGGTAAGTTTTTAAACAAATTTAATATTTGGAAGTTGAATTCTAATGAATTTTTAATATAGATTTATTACCTAATAGTCACCGAAATATTGAACCCAAATTAATATGAATATTGATAAATAATCATCAAATTATTAATCTAACTATGTCCTATACTAATAACTAGGGACTTGAAATTTTAAATAATTAATCAAATATTAGCTCAATTTCTGAACTAGATCAGTTTTCGACTGACAAGTTATATCGATTTTTAAACAACACATATAATATTCATAAAACAATAATCAATGGATCTAAACACTTTCCAGATGAACTCTTGCATTCAAAAAAATCAAATTTAGAGGTATCTACTGAAATATTAGATCTATTGGTCAAATACTATAAGGCATCTTATGAAACCATAGACTTTCAGAATCCATTTACGAAAGATAATGAAAATTTGATAATTATTTAAAATAGAGTAGATCAATATGATAGATGTCAAATTGGAAGTAAAATATTCGATTCTATTATGTCCTCACAAAATATTAAGAGTTCATTTATATTAGCTAAATTTATAAATCATGATGAAAATATCAATTTATATCTGGGACAAGTTCAATTCTTATTTATATATTCAATAAACTTTCAGAATAATGTTATTGAACATCATTTGGTCTTTATTCAATAATACAAACCAGTTAATTCAATAGAAAATAGATTTTATTTCAGATTTAAAAATGATACAAATGTTAAATTGTGAAGTACCAAATTTTACCCAGTTAGACGTGAATGCATAATCCCTATTCATAATATTTTTGACTGATTTATTCCATTTGGATATAGAACCTCAAATTGGTAAGACTCTCGTGAATATTTAGCTGTAATTTCTCTAAATCATAAATATAATTTATAATTAAAAATTTGATAAATGTGTGAATTTTGATAAAAATTGAAATTTTGATGAATGTCTAATAATTTTTTAAGGAAAAATTTAATGAAATATATAGTAAAAATGGTACAAATATAGCAAATAACGTCAAATTATATAGTAGACAATTTAAATTATATGCTGAATTATATAGTAAAAATTGATTGATGATTTATTTATGCCAAATTATATGCCAAATTATATGGTAAAAATAAATTGATGATTTATTTATGTTATTAATATGTTGAATTATTTGTTTTTTGATGAATATTATATGAGTAGCATTATGCTGAATAAATATTTTTCGACTAGTATAATAAGACTTCTAATCTCTTATTAATAATCATAATTTTAAATTGAATTAAATTAAATTTTAATATTTTTAATTTAATTAGAATTAAATTAAATTGAATTTTAAATTTATAAAATAATTAGATTCAAATTGAATTAAAATTTATCTATATAAATTACTATTTTCGCTGATCCTCTGACTACACACAAAAAAGATGTTCACAAGAAGTTTTTATACTTCTTTGTTAATAAAGTCTTAATACTTTTCTTAAAACAACTTGAAGTATGACTTCAAGAGTCACTTCTATCCTTTTCCTATTGTTTACAAACCTTTTCACTCAAAAACTTGACTCCTAGTGATTAAAAAAAGTCAAGCAATACCTTTGATACCAATGGCAAGAAAGTTCCCAAAGAAAGAAAAACTGACTGTGAAATACTTGAAGGCCTATTTAACTTTTGAAGTGAGAGATATATAGAGGTTTTTAATGACAAAAAGACTTATTTTTCCCCTTCTAGTCACTTGTGGGTCTCTTAGAACTATTACTTTCATGGTTTTTTGGGGAATTTTACTTACCTCAGTTTGATCCTAAATTTTTGGTAGCACAAATCCTTATCAAAGGTAATTGACTGATATAAAATACATCAGTTTTTGGAATATAAACAAGCTCCTATTGATCACACTCATGTGTCTTGATACATCATTGATGATGTAGGAAAAAAAGTTTTAGAAAAGGTGTCCCCTTCAATTACATACATTCTATCTTCAGGAAACAATTATGATACCGAAAGGCGAGTGATGGATACAAAAAGAAGATTCAATTCTTATCTCTTATTAAGTTCCTCAGATGATGAAAAGGCTTTCTTGGACAAAAGCTGAGGTCTCCAAGCTTCTATCCCAATCAGGCAAAGTTCTTGAAAAGATTTCTTTATCCCAGTTAGGTAAACTTTTCTGTAATATGGCACTAACCTCAATAGCGATAAATGAATCTATACATTGAAAGAAGGATAAGTTCCTCAAATGTTCTTCTTAAAGTCACTTTCAGGAATGGTTAAGTTCTTCAAACATCATGAAGCTTAAAGAATATTCCAATCAGGCAAACTCCTTTCGAAAGAAAACTGTGAAATGGAGCAAAAACCTTTTGGAGGGCTTTGATTTGCATTCCCCCTTTCTTTTTTCCCAATATTAACTTTAGCAATTCATCATTTTTTGGGATAATCTATAGTGACAAACTGTTGGCGATGACCCTGGTTGACTTAGAGGTACTATTGCCAAGCTACTAGGAGAGTGAAATATTGTCCTCTAAATCTGACTTAGAGTATCTAATTTGGACTTAATTTTGTTTAGTCCAAACTAGCTTAGTGGACTCCTCATATTTTTTAAGTAGTATAGTCTTTTAACTAATAATGTACAATAATGAGTTGGTCGCTTTGTGAAAGTCTGTAAAATATTTAGATATTTCTCAATATCTCAATAAAGACATGCTATTGTGACATGATTGTGGGTTAAAAAAAAAAATAATAATAATTTTATATTAATGATTTTTGGAACAGTTATAATAGAAAATGATTGTATTATCCAAGCATCTAATAATTATTATAATATTTTATGATTTAGTAATGTATTGGTTAAAATGAATTCTGAAGAACTTTGTAACTATCTAATAGATAATGGGATTTGTTATGAAAAGGTAAATATAATTGTTAAAAATTTATTTATTATTTTATTTCAAAACTAATATACTTTTAGATTTTATTAATAATAAAGCTTAATGAAATAATTCAAAGACCTCCACTTCGATTGGCATTAGTATAATAGTTTGATTTTAAATCGAAAAAAACTCTATATATATATAAATACACATATCTTAAATTAATAAATATATATACTATAATTTAGTAGATATAAGAGCAATAGATAATATAATTCATATAATTCCAAGATTTGATAAATGTAATAAATATTTATTAAATAAATATTTATTTTATTATACCATATTATTACTCTGAATATTTCTGAAATTTCTTAAAATAAAAAATATTCAAAGTTTTTATTATTAAAATTAATGGAATTATTTTTGTTTTACAAATTTTCAAAAATTTTAAAAGTTTTTTGGGGTTTTTTTTGAAAATTTCTGAAAAATTTTTAACAAATAGAGATCTCTGAAGTTCTCTACTAAAAAAATTTCCTAATAAAAGACAAAAGTTTCTTAATTAACCTGATTTACAATAAACTTTCAGTACCACAGATATTGAAGAAAAAAAATCCAGATATTTATATTATAATGACCTGTCCAATATATAAACTTTCAGAAGAAACATTAGAATATTTGTTTAAATATTTAGCTATCAAAGAAATCAAAGAATATATATAGAGAAAATTAAAAGAAAAGATCAACTACTATATCAATAAAGAAATCAAAGACAAAGAAAAAGTTTATTCTTAATCAATAACTAAACAAGTAAATGGCTAAACAAGATTTAGCAATTTGATAGAAGCTTTTTCAATATTATTTGTGGATACATGGAATAGAATAAAACTATTTTCTTAAAAAATTATCTCAAAGTATAACTCAAAATTTTTTTGATAGTTATATAAAGTATAATCAGTAAACTTTATTATAAAATTAAAAAAATTTCAAAAAGAACATATGAAATAGTTACTACAAAAAAGTAATAGAGTAGAAAAAGAAGTAGAATATTAATGAAAAAGATAAAAAAATAAAAAAACCTAGGCATAAATCCATTATGTAAATTATTCAAGAATAAAAAGAAGAATCTATATTTATAGAAAATTTGAAACAAGAAATTTCTAAAAGAAAGAAAGAAATGAAATATATAAAAATTATCAAGGATTGGGTTTGTTATAAAAGAAAATGATTTGATTTTTAATTGCAATTTGAATTTTGAATAATCTACAATAATAATTTATAGGTAATAATTTTATTAACTAGAGAATTTATCCAAGTCAATAAAGAAACAAAATATTATTTCCTAAGTTATATTTAAAGAAATAGTTTTTTACCAGCAGGTGAGTTAATATATGAAATTCAAAACATTTTGTAAATATCTTTTATATATATAATAAAGACAAGCTATACTGATCTACTATAAATTAAAAAAGAATAAAATAAAATAAATAAGCTTTTATTAATTTTTTTTTTTTTTTTTTTTTTTTTTTTAACTTGCAATTATGTCACAATAGCATGTCTTTATTGAGATATTGAGAAATATCTAAATATTTTATAGACTTTCACAAAGCAACTAACTTGTTATTGAATAGTATTAGTTAAAAGACTACACTACTTAAAAAATATATGGAGTCCACTAAGCTAGTTTGGATTAAACAAAACTAAGTCTAAACTAGGTACTTTAAATCAGATTTGGAAATAATATTTCACTCTCCTAGTAGCTTGACAATAGTATCTTTAAGTTAACCAGGGTTATTGCCAATAATTTGTCATTGTCGATTATCTTGAAAAATAATGAATTTCTAAAGTTGACATTGGGAAAAAGAAAAGAGGGAATGCAAATCAAAGCTCTCCAAAAGGTTCTTGCTCCATTTCACAGTTTCCTCTTGAAAAGAGTTTGCCTGATTGAGATATTCTCTAAGCTTCATAATGTTTAAGAAACTTAGCTATTCCTGAAAGTGACTTCAAGAAAAACATTTGAGAAACTTATCCTTCTTCCGATGTATGGATTCGCTTATTACTGTTGAGGCCAGCATCATATTACGGAAGAGTTTGCCTGACTGGGATAAAGAAATCTTTTTAAAAACTTTGCCTAACTGGAATAGAAGCTTGAAGATCTCAGCTTTTGTTCAAAAAAGCCTTTTTACCACCTAAGGAACTTAATGAGAAATGGGAAATGAATCTTTTTTTCATACCTGATGCTCACTTTTCGGTATCATAATTATTTCCTGAAGGTTGAACATACATGATTGAAGGAAACACTTTTTTTAGAACTTTTTTTTCTACATCATCAATAATGTATTGAGACACGTGAGTGTGATTAATAGAAGTTTATTTACATTTCAAAAACTGATGTATTTTATATTAGCCAATCACCTTTGGTGAGAATTTGTGCTACCAAAAATTCAGGATCAAACTGAGGTAGGCAAAATTCCTCAAAAAACTATGAAAATAATAGCTCCAAGAGATTCACAAGTAAATGGAAGGGGAAAAATAGTTCTTCTATTATCAAAAACCTCTATATACCTCTTATTTCAAAGATTAAATAAGCCTTCAAGTAAAGATCACAATTTTTATCTGAATCCAAATTATTCGTGAATTTGATTCGAACAAATTGGATCAGATTTTAAATTTTTTGATCCGTTTATATACGAATTAGATATAGATTTCAAATTTTGAAATCTGATCTGATCAGATTCTAAATTTTGTATCTGATTAGATTTCAAGTTTTAAAATCTAGCCAGGTTCAAATAAAATTCAGCAGTTTAATTATATTTAAATGTAGCTATTTAAAGTAATTAAAAAAAACCCCTTCTGGATTTTTTTTTATATTCCTTTAACACCTTTATATATTTCTTTAAAATTTTGCAATATTTTTTACGATATTTTTCTCCTTGCAATATTACTAATATTATTTACATCAAAAATAAAATGGAATATGATAGTTCTTTCAATAATTTCAATGAAATAAATGATGAAAGTTTTAGTTTAGATAGCTATGAATTGAGTGATACCAGTAATGTTATTATAAGTAGTTTTTTGAAGGTATCATTGAGTAATAAAATAAATTATAGAAGTAAAGTGTGAAACTATTTTACAAAAGATTCCGATTTCAATAAAAGTAAAAAAGTTTCCTGCAATTATTGTAGCACCAAATATATCTGTAGTAGAGGTAGTATCTTTAATCTTTTCAAACACTTAGAAAAAAACCACCTGATAAAAATAAATCCACATTCTAATAAACTTTTAATCGAAAATTTTTTTAATACTACAGTAATCAATATAAATATATTTATTAAATTTAAAACTATGCTAAAATTTATTTTTTATATAATAGATACCTTCACCTGAAAAAGTAAAACAAAATCTCATCTGATGAATTGTTATAAACCAACACCCTTTTACGATCATAGAGAAGTCAACATTCTGTATATTTATCCAATCAATCTCACAAAAAACTAAAATATCAGCTGCTGCAACTATTAAAATATATATAATGGATTTGTACTTGGTTGATTAAAAAAAAATTAAAAAAAAAATTTTTGCAAGAAGTGAAGAGTCTTATTTTATTTATCCTCAATATTTAGATATTAACTTCAATAAAAGTATTTCTAGCAATAACTGTATATTTTATTAGTAGTGATTGGAAAATGCATAATATAACATTAGATTTTATACAAATCTGGAGTGTGCATACAGATGAAAATATTAAAGAAAGTTTTGTATCATACTTAGAAAAATATATGATACAAAAGAAGATAAATTTATTTTACATTAATATATTGCAGTTACATGTTATAATATATA
>CAJVPT010004726.1:0-13048 GCA_910592055.1 Acaulospora colombiana | reverse complement strand
AAAAAAAAAAAAAAAAAAAAAAAAAAAAAAAAAAAAAAAAAAAAAAAAAAAAAAAAAAAAAAAAAAAAAAAACCAAAAAAAAAAAGACGACAATGAATCGCGGCACATGGACACACAATGCAACACAATAGATGAATTTTCAAAAGATTATCCTGAGCTCATTCATTCATGTTCACGGTACAATCGCATTCCCTTTTACAATGAATGCAAAAGAGACCTGAAAATTTCTCTTAAAAACGGTGTAGGACGCACCAATACAATCAATATATGCGCGTTCCACATGTAATTTCAAAGAAAACACTAATCGGTGCCAGTAAATGTTATCAGAATAAAAAGAATAGCACACCCTCTATTTAGGCATGCCCAAAAAAGGTCATGAAGTCGGCACACGGGGGTGAAGAGTGCACTAATTAATCTTTTTTTTTTTTGGTGGTGGTGGTGTCAATTTGGTTTGATGCGCACAAACAAATGACCTTATCTATAGGTTTGTTGTTATTACGGATTTACATGATTTGTTTTTTTTTCATTCATTTACGCCCTCTGAGAAATCCAGAATGATTTCCCCCGTGATAATAATCCCTTTGCTTACACAACTTGTCATTTTCAACTTCCTAATTTTACCAACAAAGAATGAGCACATTTTGATGTGAATGAAGTGGAAACTTAATTTGAAAATGTCATTCACATTGAATACACACCCTTGTACGTGCGTACTGTACGTGCCGTACTCGGGAATTTGTATTGCAAATTACAAAAAAACTCACAATTTCCTTTTGACCTTTTCTAGTTTCTTTCAGGTAAATCATATTAAATTATTTTCCAACCGCTGCCGGGTGATGTCATAATCGTGTACGGCAGCAAATCTTTGCACCGAGACGAGTCACCACCT
This sequence comes from Acaulospora colombiana, assembly GCA_910592055.1. Taxonomy (NCBI): domain Eukaryota; kingdom Fungi; phylum Glomeromycota; class Glomeromycetes; order Diversisporales; family Acaulosporaceae; genus Acaulospora; species Acaulospora colombiana. The sequence continues at coordinate 12,159 of CAJVPT010004726.1, read as the reverse complement.
CATTTTCTTTCCTCTTCTTCTCCCCTTCCCTCCCTCTCGCTCTCTCCTTCCAGCTCTCTCCTTCCATCCCTCCACACTTCCAACCCTCTCTACCCATCCGCTCCTTCACCCTTCTTCATCCCTCTCTTCCACCTCCTTCCACCCCTCACCCATTGACAAGTTGAAACCGGTTTCGTTATGACCAAGTTGCGCACGCACATACGTAGTTAGAGTTTTTCTTTCGTAATGGTGCATCTTAATACCATTTTTGACGTTTGCTGTGTAATAAATAGGTTTGTGATGTCAAAGCGGGGCGGACATTTATCGGAGCTTCCCCATATTGCACATGAACCGTGTATCATGATGCATGATGTTTGTTCGAAATTATATTGTTTGTTTACAGTTGAGTATTCACGAGTGATTACGATATCGAAATATGTTGTGTCACGGTGGTGGTGACTAAAATTAATTTTGGATTTGCGTTCAACACGTTTTTTTATGTTATCATTCAAATGTGAAACATCTGGTGGTGATGATGTAGGTGATTGAACCGAGATTAACAAAATTCAACTAGCGCAATATGTTTCCAAATTTGACAGGTGATGTTTCAATTTGGTTGATGGAAAAAAAAAAAAGAAAAGAAAGGAAAGGAACCGAGGAAATTTTTCATTTAGAATGTATCGCACGCTTCTAATCCTTTCGTTCTCCTCTTAGTTCCTTCACCATTTCATCCAACTCCCTGAAATATTGCGAGTACCTCATGAAATATACGTGAGCATCGGATTGACGGTGCTATTTGAATTTATGAATCACGTAGGTTTTATCTGTTAGGCTTGGTTCGTGCAGACCGCCCGGAACTTGAGTGAATGATGCTCACCTCCGCGAGGCTATCAAACCGCACCTCACAATTTTCACAATATTTCCTCGATTCGACCTTTGAGGTGGTTTCCTTGGCACTCGGGTTTTCAGCGAGTTTGACCGACATTTCTCTCCTACTCGCCGAACTTTGAAACGGTGAGGTGTTGTCGGGAAGGTCAAAATAAAAATTCACGCAGTGAGCTTCGTCAAGGTATTTCCTTGAACAGATGGAACGTCGGACATTCGCGCTGTCGCCAACAAAGATTGAGTAGTACGAATCTACTTCTTGCCCCTCGTCGGTGTCCATGGTTGAGGTTTCGAGCAATTTGTTGATGATCTTAATGCATTCTGCGGTTTGCGTTTGATCGAGTCGATCGTGAGCAAAGGAATTTGAAACCTTCAAATTTTATCCTCAAAAAAGAACCTACTATCCACGTGCCAGATCCTGATTCGGTTCTTGTGCGCAAACGCAAGATCGATGTCATCCGTCGCCTACATATAAAAATTGGTAACACGCAACATTAACGATATTATTGATTCCACATTATTGATGGGCGTGACCTTTGTTTCTGCTGCCCATGTCATCCTCGGCTCAACATTTCGACGATCTTCGCACTCCTCGCACTCGTTCAACCCTCGACCCCTCTCTTTCATCTCATCCCCTTTGGAAGGTTCCCTCGCGGTTACGACGTGCGTAATTTTTTCAGTATCATAGAATAACTCCACCGTCTGCGATCACAAGAAGATGAGTTTAGTGAGCACTGCCTCGTTGGTCTCGCGTGTTGCAATTCATTTAACCTACGGCTCCAAGATTCTTGATGGCCCGTTTGATCAGACCCTTATCGTTGTACCCGATGCTGTCATCGAGGTAAAATTTATATCCAGGGAATTCTCGTCGTCGATGTTCAACCCAAAGGTGCATTTTATCTTCCGAGGAACACGGTTGTTGCGATTTGGTGTCATCTATTTTCATGATGATGATTTTATGTCATTCCCTGCGGACAAAGGACGTTTGTTTTGATGTTTGAGAATTATTGTTTGGTCTCTCAAAATGTGATGTGTGCGTGATGTAATGTGACGTATCCCAATTCAGGCTGAATATTACGATTGCGACGTCACCGCGCACGTGATATTTGTTCCTCAAAAAAGGCTGGGATATTTATTAATCATGTCATGTCATCCGGAAGATCTGCAAATAATCGAAAGTGTTTTTTTGTTTTGCAAACAGTGTGATGTTTTTATGCACAGCATAAAAATGTTTGCACCCACCAAAAAAACCAATCTCTTCTGATATCACTATGCAGTGCCACATCTCACCATCCCTGCATGAATAATAAGTAATAATCTCCAAGGTTTTTTTCTCGGAAATTCTATGATGTAAAAATGGTAAATCTTTATCCGAAAATGTGCCGCCGCAATTTTACTTTTTTACTTTTTTTTTTTTTCGCGCTGCTAACAAAAAAGATTTAGCGTGGGAGTCGGACTAATCAATCAAGCTGTTTGTGCAAGGTGATGGATGGTATGTACCGGATTTCCGAAGTTAGGATTGGAAGACTAGTTTTAATTTGTCCTAGACCGAGAGCCAAGAACCAAGCTTTTTCTTTTTTTTTTTGAAAAGCAAAGAATGAATTGTTGCGTACCGTAGCATACATGCACAGTATGTCTGATATGTGATGTCAGGATAGGGTTTGCTGCGTTCATGCAATAATCAAAGGAAATGTGACCATCATTAAAAAATTTAAAAATAAAAAAAAAGAAATGAGGAAAGGGGGAGGGAGGAAAAATAGAAAAAGGAAAGAGAAGTACGCCCAACTATATCACAAGCAAAAATTCATTTCCATTAAACCCAGATACGGCATTCGAATAATCATTATTGAAAAAAAGGATGGTTTCTCAGTTGGTCACGAATTTACCCGCCACTCCCTATTCTTGCAAGATTTGCAGAAAAGACGGTTTTGTCGGGTAAGGCCGATCTCATCGCTCATTACAAACAATCCTAGGTTGTTTGTAAAAAAAAAAAAAAAAGAAGAAGAAAAAAGGAAGAAAAAGAAAAAGAAAGAAAAAAGAAAAAGTGCGAGGTAGATGGATATCAAGTATTACAAACAACTGTATGAAAAAAGGGGAACATTACAAACAAAAATCAGTCAAACTGAATTTTATTTTACTTTAATCGCCAGCATAATAGATCTCTCACGTTTGGCTGAAAAAAAAAAAACTTTAGGGGGGATGGGGGGAAGGTGACCATTACTACTTTACAGATAAAGTAAACATGACACCTTTTTCATCATAAAAGGCGGTCGATCGTTATTTTTCGTTGTGAATGAATGCCGATAATTAGTTAGGCCTATGCTTAGTAATTAATAAAATGTTTCAAGAGAGTGGTGGAGATTCATGTGCTATTATCATTTCGACTATCCCGGATGAAGAACTTTAAACAAACCATCATCTAATATTATTCAATCTATTTCATCCTACCAATCCGAGGAAAGGTGAGGATCGGATGATTGGTGAGTTTTTTTCTTTTAACGATTAGGCAATTAAGGGACTCTTTACATAATTTGCATTATGCTTCATGCGTTTCCAATTATTGCGGTGGGTCCTTTCTCATTCTTTCGGGATCGTGCGATTCGTGATTCGTGATTCGTGAACTTGGTGTATCGTGGGCGGATTGATGTTTTTTTTGGGGGTTTCGTAATATTATATAAAATAAGGAGAATTGATAATTCGCACATAAAAATCTTTGTGCGAGGTGAATTGGACGAAAAGAGTGGATCAATAAGTCAATCGCAAGCAACTGTATGATAAACGATTGTTTTATTTCATTCATTATTACTATTTTTTCTTTTTACCGTCACCCAAAATTCGGCGTGATAGTAAGAAAGAAATAACAATACGCTTTCATAAATTATTGTGCGTGTACATGCATTATACACTTTTCTCCTTTTTCGTCGATCTTCTACTCTTTAGAGCTTGTTTGGGACGCACCTGAATGACGCATATGACAATATCTTTAAATTTTCTTTAGAGAGCCCCCTGCAGTGCATCAATCAATCACATAACGGTCACTATATACGTATGAGAAAAAAATTTCCTGCCTGCCTGAATTTCCTTACCACTCACGAGGCATTCTGATACTTAGGGATTGTTTGTTTATTTAATTCCGATTGTTTGTTCTTTTTCAATTAGTTTATTTTTTTTTTGTAAATTAGATGTTTGTATGCGTGTAACTTTGTAACTTTGCGCTTCAGGTAAAACTTTTGTTAAAAAAAAAAAAATATCGAAGTCAAAAGTCCGCCCGACAAAAAAAAAAATAAAAATAAAAATAAAAATAAATAATAATAATAATATTAATAATAATAATAATAATAATATTATTATTATTATTAAGATGCGTAAGGAAAGATGCACCCAAACTTTAACGTCTAAACGATCACAGAAAATCAAGAATGCTTTGCTTATTGGTTGGTCGGTAAGCGTGATGTGTTAGAGTAATTTCGTTCACTCGCACAATCAGAATTACATATTTACTTTTTCTGGTGTCTTTGAGGCTTCTGGCACATCTTTGATCAAGGGCAATCAGAAACGTGGACGGCGCTCATTTTAAAACGTTCTCGGTGCATGGATTTAATTTATGAAAATTCCGTCGTTTATTTCCCTGATAAGCCATGCGTACATACACACACACGCACGTACGTACGTAACTGAAATTTCGAATAAACTTTTTTTTTTATCACTAATCGTTTTATCACCACACTCGTACCATATCACCAGATTATATAACAACGGTACCTCGGAAAAATATATTGCACCTTCACTCTTACGTACATACATGCGTGCGGTATGCGCTAGTTATTATAGTTACTACTAACAATATGTACGGTTTGTTTTTTTTTTTTTCTTTCTTTCTTTCTTTCTTTCTGCCGGTTTTTATAAATTCTCATGTGTGATTCGGTTGTTCGCACGGCGGTCACATTTACGTAAATGCGTCGTTGGTCGAATCGTCGAATAACGTGGTCATTGTGCCAAACAGAAACCTTAATTGGAATTACTGTAGCAGATTTCGTTGAAGTCTTCAAAAAAAAAAAAAGGAAAAAAAGGAAGTGTCTATAATGAGGAAGAGATGAGCCTTAGAAACAAAAGAAAAGGCGTACCATGAGACCTTGCGCCCATCGCACGGCATAAGATTCAAAAATTAAAATTAATGCACTCACTTATGAAGCGAAAAAAAAAAATAAAAATAAAACAAAACAAACAAACATCAACCAAAATGATTGTTGTAAAGAAAGAAAAATTCAAAGGTTGGTGATTGGCCCGTTTCCCTCCATCGAGATGTGGTCGTTAATGAGTAGAAAGAAAACACAACGTAATCAATTGATTTTTTGTTCCAAAAAAAAGAGGATCAATCAGTCGGTAAAAAGTTTTCTTTCTTAAAAAAAAAAAAATAATAATTAGCCGATGCATGCGACAGACCACTTTGCAGGTGTTAAATGTTGTTTGTACGTACGTACGTAAGTATTTTGCAGAAAGAAGATGTAAATGTTTCAGAATTAAAAAGAGTTTAGCGCCTACTATAATTTCTGATAAAAAAAAATCTTTTTTTTTTTTTTTAGGAAAAGAAAACGATTGCATAGCTGTTGAATGAAACCCGAATTGTAAGTATAATCCGAGAGATTCAATTTAAGACGGTAAGGGTGTAGATTTCGGCGTTCGCCTTAGTTTGTTGCATCTCATTTCGTCGAATCACCTGGGATGCTTTCCGATTCGTTCATCTCACATTTCACATTTGTTCATGCCGTTGGTGACATTTTGCCATGTCGGCGATGGAAAAAAAACGATTTAAATATATAATTTATTTATGGAGTTGGTTACAAGTTTCTTTTGTATCTTTAGTGTTCAACTTCTTTTCTTGATTCCAATCATTTTTCCATAGTATTTCAGATCAGTAGCTTTTATAATAAGATTATTTTCTATTAATCCTGCATAAAGACTTAATGTACTTATACCAGTATTTGAGATCTATTCAATTATTTCAGATATTTATTTATCTATTTCTTCTTTCTCACTTCTATTATCTATTATTAGTTATATCTCTTTTCCTTCTGATTTTTTTTTCTTCTATAATATAACTTGTCAAATTCTTTGAGCACTACTTCTAATCCTTTATATCATATTTTTTGTAACTTGTTTTTATAGATCAAACATTCTAATAAATATTTGATTATTTCTTTTTATTGTTTATTTATTATATATTTTGTTTACCTATACATATTTAATCTTCTTATTACTGATTTACTCAATATAAAAAGTTTATTATTAATTAGCTTTATTAAAAAATTTTTTTATAATACTATATATAAACTTTTGAAAAAGATGTATTATGTATATTTATTATTTATTATTATTATTATTATTATTATTATTTTAATTTATTATTAAATTAATTATATATGTTTTATTAATCATAATATAGACTATACTTTTTACAATATCACTAGAGTTAAAATGCTAATTAACTCACTCATCATAATTTATTTTTAAACTCTAAGTACAATTTTAGAAATAATTTATCACTTTATTTATAGTTTGTGTTAATATCTTCTTACTATAAATATCATTGCACTAGCCAAAAAATATTTATTTAACATAATATTACTTATGTAATATTCCTCAAAAAAATAAATAATTTGGCATATTAATAACATAAATAAATTATTAATCAATTTTTACTATATAATTCAGTATAAATAAATTATTAATCAATTTCTACTATATAATTCAATATTATTTGTCATATAATCATACCATTTTTACTATATATTTCATTAAAATTTTTCTCAAAAACTGTTAAACATTTGTTAAAATTTTAATTTTATTAAAATTTACATATCTTTTAAATTTTTAACTTTATATCATATTTATAATTTAAAGAATTATAGCTAAATATTCATAAGAGTCTTGTTAATTTGAGATTTTAAATTTCAATAAAATAAATCAGTCAAAAATATTATAAATAGGAATTATGTATTCATGTCTAACTGGATAAAATTCGATACTTTACAATTCAACATTTACATTATTTTCAGATCTGAAATAAAAACTATTTTCTACTAAATTAACTGACTTATATCATCAAATAAAAGTCAATCTATATTTAATAACATTATTCCAAAAATTTATCAAATATGTAAAAAAGAATTGAATTTGTTTTAAATATAAATTGACACTTCTATTATGATTCATGAATAGAGTTAATATAAATAAGTCCTTAATATTTTATGAGAATATAATAGAATCAAATATTTCATTCCCAATTTGATATTTATTATATTAATCTGTTCTATTTCAAATAATTATCAAATTTTTATTATTTTTTGTAAATGGCCTTTGAAAGTCTATAGTTTTATAAAATATTTCATAGTATTTAATTAATAGATCTAATATTTAATAGATATCTTTAAATTTAATTTTTTTGAATACAAGAGTTTACCTAGAAAATATTCAGAATCATTGATAATTGTTTTATAAATATTATATGTGTTATTTAAAAATTGATATAACTTGTCAATTGAAAACTAACCTAGTTTAGAAATTAAGTTAATATTTGATCAATTATTTAAAAATTTAAACTTCTGATTATTAGTATAGAATATAATTAGATTAATAATTCAATAATTATTTATCAATCTTTATAATAATTTGGATTCAATATTTTGATAACACTTAAACAATAAATTTAAATTAAAATTTATTAGAATCCTACTTTCAAATGTTAAATTTGTTTAAAAACTTATCTACTATATTATTCATTCTTTTAAATAAAAAACATAAAAATGTATACAATAATCCATAATCATATGTGTATTTATATAAATTTAATAAAAATAAAGATTCGTATTAATTTTTTTTTTCTTGTATTTTTATTTCATTAGTTTAGTCATACTAAGATTTGACAAATTTTAATAAAATTCAATAAAATTTGACAATCTATATCTAAAAAATATTTCTTTAAAACAATAGTTACATATATTGTAAAAAAAATTTTCCTTAATCAGTAGTAAAATTCAAATAAGCCATTTATTAATACTTAAGAAATGACAGTATATAGGATTGATGACTAATATTAAATTAAATTAAAATAAAATAGGCAAAGAAATTCAGACCATCTAACATAATTCATATAGAAAAAATGTTTTTATTGTATTTGAGTTACAACATCTCCATTCAATAAAATTTTATTTATATATTATTAAATTTTTTAATATTAACTATTCATTTTTATTCTATTATTCTCCGCTGATCCTCAAAATTTCAGAAAATTTCCTTTTATAGTAATTTTCTAAAAAAAAACATTTTTACAAGAAACAATCCCAAGAAGAGATAACAATAGCCACAATTCCTTCCCCCTACAATATACATTTGACTCTTGACAACAAGGAAGGGACTACGCTAGTCAACAATAATATTCTTATATCCTTGTTTTGCTTAAGGAAGAAGAGAAAGCAAGGACAAACTGATTCACAGTAGGCTTCTTAAGATCCAACATCAACTTCACAGAGCTCTTAGCCAGATCAGTACAGATTAATACCTTTTTAGGCACTAAAGAGGTTCCAGAAGCAATAATTCAAACTGATAAATCAATTCAAAGTCGGGGCTCCAAAAACCTAGAAGGATGTCCAGATCTCTTGGGTCAAACAGTAAAGATCAATAGTAAACAGTCATAATAACTGATCTATCAAACTCACGTTATGCGAATATGAACACATAAAAGTGAATATAATCTAGCCGTAACAAAACAACAACTCAAGACACATCAACATATCACAAAGAAGTAAGACGTGACAATCAGACCATATCAAGAGCAATAAACAAGTAATATATATGCAGATAAACAGAATCAGTATTACAACTGAAACATGTGAATAAATAGTATATTGACACAGATCATCCAATCACAAAACTCAAAATAGTACTGAATTTACAGATCAGTGTGAAGGAAAACAACAAAACATTAAAACAACCTAATACACGTAATAGTTTTTTCACCTCATATAACAATATGACACAAAAAGAGCAAAATATTATTAGAATTTTGGAATGATGTGAGCAAGAAATTCTCAGAGTACTTGGAAACATCACTACTATATATGATTCTCAACAAGAACTATGTAAAACAAAAATACTACAACATAAGTTAGGATATACAATAGGAGACCAACCACAAATCCCAATAGAAACAATCTACATGACCTCAATACTAGATAATATCTTAGCCACTCTATTAAATATAGATACTGAAATCTTGGTGAAAGAACAGATGTTAAGAAAATATATTATCAGTTTGTAGGAAAAGGCATAAGGCAAAAAACAAGACCTCGAAGCTCTTATGCTTGAAGATAAGGTATGTAACATCTTAATAAACAAGGCAAGAAATCATATCGCAAGTCATGAGGCAAAAGAATTCAGGGAAACAGATAATATCCTAATGGATATTCAATTAACTTCTATAGAAACAGAGGAAATTCTATCAATTAAAGAAGTTGAAATGGAAGAGTAAAATATAACAGAACCAATAGAGGCAGAAGCCATTAAGGAAACAGTTCAAGGAACTTGTATTACAGAAAATGTTTTTTATAATACACGTAATAGAATATAAGGTTCCACAGTCAATTCCTATTTCATCAAACAAACAGGTACAATTAAATTAGAAGTGCTTCAAACTACATTACCAGAAGACAACAAAGAAGAAGAAGTCAAATACCTCAAAGGAACTCTAAGTATTCCCAAGAGACAAAATCCCTTTAAGACCAAGTTTATCAATGGTAATCACTGGATCACTTTTTGTATTGATAAAGAAGAGGATGCAGTATGATGTTTAGAATCAATTAATAAGAAAGAAGAGGAAAACTTCTCTATCAAAAGAATGTATCAAGACAGAAACACACACCCAGCCTTTCAAAAATATGTTTTGAACAAAAGATTCTTCAAGCCAGAAAGCTTTTCTTCAGCAAAAAATAGATCAAAATATATTACATTGGTGGATACAGAACACAAATGTAATAAACAATCAATTAGAAAGGTGATGGAAGAATATGAAGAAATAGTCAATATTTATGAATATCGTATGGCTTTTTACCAAAAAAGATTCAGAATTCACCTCTTTGCATATTGTAAGCGTGCCAAACTGGAACAACATTGGGTATTCAAGATTAACGTCAATCAAGTAAGGTCAGTAATAGCTCAAAAAGAACTAGATGATCAAGAAGTAATTCAAATACTTAAAGAAAGAAAGCGTCACTCCTTAAAACTGTATGGAGTGAAGAGAAAATCTATAGAACTGATTTCTGAATCACTCAGTCATACAAAAACAAAAGCCTCTTATATACCAAAAATAAGGTTACTCTAATACCAGAAGATTATGCAATAATATACTTTGAAAATGATAAAGACTTGAAAGAGGCTCTTCAGCAACAAATTATTATTGAGAACCAAAGACTTGTATAGAGTGCAAAAAATCACTTCCAGTGACAACGTAGAATGTCTATAGACTCAAATAACTCATCTGAATCAAATATACTGGACATTTCTACTGAAATCGAAGAAAAGCAGAGATATAAGATTTATAGAAAAGAAACAAATGATCATACTAAAATGGAATACCAGAGTATAACACCAATAGATACTAGAAATAGCAAAAATCATCATATAAGAACTAATAGATATATGACAAGACCAGATCCACCAGCCACTGGTAGCAATAGGGAACCTCTAAGATGAAGAAGATGTCATGTTTTATATAGAAAAATGCAAAGTCAAGAAGAAGAAGTAAATAGTGATACCAATACTAGCCAACAAGAGAAACAAACAACAAGACGCAAAATTAGAAGCCTCTGATCGAATCCAAGCCAAGAATCTGAAGTATCTCAATTATATAAACTAATTGAAAAACTTGGCAAAAGTATCGACAAACTGGAAAAAGGCTCACTTAGACAAAGGGCCAACCATTCCTAAAAGAAGTGCCAGTCCAATCACAGAAAAATAAGGAATATCTGTTCATTATTCCTAACATCCAAACAACTAACAAGGGCAAAGCATAACAGGAGAAGCAAATTAGTATGCAGGACCAGCAGTATGATCAAGATCTTGAGACTTTCCTTCAAATAGAAAAAACTGTATTCATAAATAGAAAAATACCACTAGAAAAAGAAAAACAAGTAGACATAGATATCAAAAAAAAAGTAATAAGAATTGGAATACACAATGTTAGAGGTATCACTGATAAAACAAACCAACAGAACCTTATAGAAGAAATACTAGAGCAAGGTATTGAATTATGGGCCTATGTGAAATAAAGCTAACCAAAGCAAAGGCAAAATAGGCTTTTCAAAATCAAGGGATGTACAAACACTTCCACATGCCAACAAAAATACTCCCTATGGTGCAGGAGTTAACTTATTGGTAAGAACAGATCTGGAAAAGAAAATAACATCAATAGAAGAGGTGGAAGGACACATGATAGCTGTCAACATGTTTATGAAAAGAAATAAGATATGCATTATCCAGATTTATATCCCCTCTGACAAAAAATGAAGTAATAAGGTACAAAAGAAAGTACAAAACTTCATCAAAGAAAAGCATAGACAGAATTTCCACATAATAATTATAGGAGACTTCAATGTTGCATACAACCTTGCAGAAGATAGGACATCTACCTCCAGGGCAACATTTAAATCATCTTGGTGTCCAGAAATCCAACTATTTGACTTTCTAGATGAATGGAATTTTATAGATACATAGGCAACATGGGAAGGAAAAAACAAAACTTGAACAAGATGGGATACTACTAGCAGTAGCCAAATAGATTTTATATAGATATTTCAGAGCCTTACAAAATTTCTATTATTATGTTTTGACAATCAAAATATGGAGGAAATAATAGATAGTGACCATACAATGCTTATAATAACATTACATAATAACAATCTTTTCTCAAAAGATGGTATCAACTGATCCACTATAAAAAATGAAAGAAAAATTGATATTAAATGTTTAACATTAGAACAATAGCAAGCATTCAGAAAAAGCATAAACCATAAGTTTCGAATAATACTAGAGCCTTTATTAAAAGAAGAGCCAGAAGAAAGTGAAAGAGAAGCTTATGCAAACACTTTATAGAAAGTCTTTGAGAAACAAATATGCAAAGCAGCACACAATAAGCTGGCTAGTAAGAAGATATCCACGGCCAAAGAAAAACACTACAAGCATGGCCCAGAATATATCAAATATAGATGAGCTCTTCAACTTAAAACACTTCTCAAGAAAGCA
>CAJVPT010004725.1:0-13048 GCA_910592055.1 Acaulospora colombiana | reverse complement strand
ATGTTGCACGAGGAATAGGAATAAAGAAAGGGATGAAGAGTCAGATGCGTTTGGTTATTAATGATGGTCAGTCATTTTACAAGGTCTCGGTAGATGCAGTTGACATGTGTTTGCAAATATGTAAAAGAGCGTTGACCACTCAACAACATTCATAGCATTCGGATGTAAATATACCAATAGTAATCACTACTCAATTCACTATTAATTACCAATTACTACTGTCGTATAATAAAAAGAAAAAAAATTTTTCTTTTCATACACTTCTCGGATGATAAAATTATTTTTATCATTATTTTTTTTTTTTCTAGAAAATTTTGGATAGGGGTGACTGACTGACATTATTACATTCCCTCCTCTTAACTTCACTCTATAAATATTAACTACTTCAAAAGAGACAAACTATTCCGTATCTGACACAACGCCAACCTGAGGTGGCCTGATGATCCTGCCATTTAGGCTGTACCCAATCTTTTGTATATCAAATATGGTGCCAACCTCCTTGTCCTTGAAACTGGCCCGATATAGAGCTTCGTGGATATTCGGGTCGAACCTTTCTCCTATCTTCGGCTCAACCTTTTCCACACCGTGTCGTTTTAACGTGTGCAACAATTCAGAACTTGTTATTTGAATACCTTTGTACAAATTGATTAGGCCATGAAGTGACGGGGATTCGTCCGATGAGTGGGAATGATGTAATTCATGTGGAACAGACTCAAGGGCCATGTCAAGATTGTCGACTGTGGAGAGTAGATCTTTGGCGAATTTTTGAATGGCGAAGATCGAGGTGTTCTCTATTTCGCGACGAGCAATTTCACGCTGATTCTCCAGCTCCGCCAAACAGCGGAGATGTTTATCCTATGTGCGTACGGCATAATTAATTTCGCATCCTGTTGGTCATAGTGAAATTATGAATTACCTTGAGTAAAGCTATTTCTTTGTCCTTGGGATCGATCTCGGGTTCGGCGGACTTCCCTCCTTCCACCTTGACGTCTTTGCTCGTTGGTTCTTCTTTATCACCACCAGCAACATTATCATTAATAGTCGTAGCTGTGGACTCTTCTTTATTGTGTCTACCGATAGTGGTGGAAAATTGCGCGAACCCATTTGTGCGCGAGGTCGGCGTCGTTGGAAATAGTGAGCTTTGAAGTACTTGAATTTTGGTGGACACCGTTGAAGCATTTCTTGATGTACGTGATGGTGTCCCAGTTGGCAAGGAGCGAGTTGCTGTTGTCAAGAGATTTCTACGAAGCAGCGATTTAAAAGACATTGTTGTTTGGGTGGGTGGACAATTGGATTTTCTGCAAAAGGGAGATAATCAGAACCTTTTTTTTTATTGTCACGTGTCAAAAGTTCACATGAGCGTGTAAAAAAAAAATTCCCGTCGACCCTAAGTATCATAGAATATACTTAACTGGTGTTGACATTTCCCTTTATACGTATAAAAGCATTCATCAACTTTAAACCTCATATACGCCATCACAGGGCATCTCCGACCACCAACTTTTCATGACCCATTTAAATCATTTCACTCTCGGACTAATGTATTCCTGCTACTTATTCTTTAAAAAAAGAAATTCGTGCACACGCATGTAAAATTAAATTTTGTTGATAAGCAACAGAAGGCGAAAAAAAAATTCAAAGTAACACTGTGTCAACAATTAAGTTTTCATGCATGCGTGCGTACGTGCTTGTTTCTTTCTAGATATGTATTTCGAAAAAGGGAAATGAATATACGATTTTTTTTTAGGAATGCACAAGGCACTAAAATCATAAAATTAATTATAATGTTGTCATTTTGCCACCAAATATATTTGCATCAGAAAAGAAATAATCATATTTGTTATAACGTCAGTTCACTGACGCTTCTCCATTCACGCCCAATTCCTTCCTCTATTGCATCATCGGTAGATTTCCGATGCCATCACCCTCATAATCAAAGGCCAGTTGATCCGGTTATTATGTTATACTACCAGCACCAGCAGTTTGTGCACAGCGCTGTCAGCTGGTAACCAGAGACCATGCTCACTTACCATCTTGCTATTATTAAGAATCTTTTCATCAAATTTGAATCCTCCTCATCAGGGGGTCCATGTCAGAGATATTATACATACCGCAGTTTAGGAACCGATTGTGTACTCACGTTGTTATACAATACAGCTCAACAACCATTGCTTTTTTAGAACAATTTAAAAAACATCTTTAGGATATTGGCAAGTTGTAATGAGTGATAGGGACAAGCACAAAACAGCATTCACAACAAAATATGATCTATATGAATTCAATGTCATGCCCTTTGGTTTTTGCAATGACTAATAGAAAAAGTACTGACTTCATACTGTAACAAATTTGTTGAAGTCTATCTTGATGATGTCACTATTTTCTTTATCACCTTTAAATTTCACTGTCAATATGTTTTCATTATTTTGGATGCTCTCAGGCAAGTCTCTTTGATATTGAATTCTGAAAAATACTACTTTTTTCTATACAAGTAAAATTACTTGATCATGTGATTAACCATAAGGGAATCTAATCTATAGTAATAATAATAAGATCAAGGAATTATCTAGGCTTATTACTATCAGATAATTGAAAGAATTTCTTGGACTTGCCTCTTATTATAGAAAATTTATCAAAAACTTCTCTATTGCCTATCCTTTGAACAATTTTAAAAAAAAGTACTTCCTTTAAATAGATGGATGGTCACTAGTAAGCATTTGAAACTCTGAAGGGTCTCTTAATCTTATCTCCTGTCTTGAGATACCCTGATTTTTCCAAGATCTTCTATATTCATACTGATATCTCTGAAATTAGAATTGGTACTATTCTGATATAAAAGAATAAAAAAAAAAAACATTCAATAACCTATATTAGTCACAGTCTCAATAAAACCAAGCATAATATTTTATCACCAAATTTTTTTTTTTTTGATTGGCTCAACCTTCGGTTGGCTTTTATTAACTTTAAATGTAATATTACATTTGTATTATCTACTTTAGAGCTAACTACAAATTTAGAAACAATACTAGTATGTATGTTTAAAAGATGTATGCAAAGATTCCTCCCGATTCAGATCTCCTGTAGGGACCTTCATGGTTTGTTGCCTCCCATGTAGGGAACTAACTTGCTGGGGCTGAGTTAGTGACTATATTCCTTGTAGTTGTTATCAAGGAAGGGTAACTAAAAAAAAAAATGAAAAAACATCAAAAAGTTGCCGGGCGACAACCTAAATTTTCTCTACTACCGACTATCCACTGAAGCTTCCACTATGAAACTACCAATACCTACAAATTATCTACTGGGGTGCTGTGTCCTAATCTTTGAAAGAAAGAGAGAGTGTGGTTGTCTTACTTGTAAAAGGGGTGGAAAATGGTTTCAGAGCTCCATGCTCTACCTAGGGGATTACTTATTCAAAGAACACTGACAAGACCTATGGCTAGGAGGATACCTTAAAATCTTTGGAGGGGTTGTCGATCTAATTCTAAAGATAATATCAGCTTCAAGCATATGCTGCTTATTTAAGAAGATGCAAATTTTCTGAAGTCGGGTTAAGTCTTTAGGGGGTCTACTAATCTGACAAAAGTTTCCATTCGAGTACTCTCATTAGGAGTAAGATTGATGGGTACCACTAGTGACCTTAAGAGACCGTGCTTAAGAGGATGTCGTGTTGAAGTTTTTGATGTGGTTTTTCAGTTTGTGGTCCTCCCACAAACCATGAATCAAAAGTAAAAAACCTACCAGCCGGGAAAAAAGTTTCTGTTCACCTTGTTTGTTTTTATTTAAAAACAAAAATAGATCTTTACCTATCTGTCTGAGCTACTAAAACTTACTTGGCTATTAAGCGTAGGTGACTTCAATGCCAAAAACAATTGAAGTGTCTTGTAACCTTTACCATGATTGGATGGACTCTTTCATTTAAATTTTCACTGATGTAAGAGAGAGCATATCCTGTATCCACCTGCACCAAGGTATATGACTTATGGTGAATCCCAGGTTCTTATGGAGCTGAGGAAATATATTCAGATACATGAGGTAGCCACTAGGAGCTTGTTTATCAATCTTGTTCAACATGTTTCATGTCAGCCAATCAGAGTTGGTGAGATCCATGCTACCCAAAATTTCAGGGTCAAGCTGAGGTAGGCAAAATTCTCCAAAAAGCCATGAAAAAGGTAGCTCTAAGAGGCCAGAACGCTGGTTAAAGGGGAGAAGAGTGAGTCTTATAACTGGTCACAGACCTATGTTATCTCCATCATAACTGAGAGGTAAGAAGTACTTCAGCATTGTGCCTTTTTCCTTTAGAAACTTTCTTGCCATAGGTAGTAAAGGTGAGAGCTGAACTTTGCAAGCCACGTGAGTCCAGTTTGTGTGAAGGAGATTATAAACAAGAAAGGAGGAAGGGTAGGAGAGTTCTGAAGGAAACCTTTGAGTTGGTTTAAAGAAAGTGGTAAGGCTTTATTAGCATAGAAGTATTAAAACTTCTTGTGAATGTCTTTTTTGTATGTGATCAGAGGATTGATATTTTATCACTAAATTAAAATATTTTGTAGTCATCTGAACTATTGAATACTTCCATTAATATCTAGAAACTTAATCCTTTTTCTTAATTATTAATTACTATACTCTCTAATGAATAAAAACAATAGAACTTAAAATATAATATGCAAGATAAATAAATATTCAACTTGAAATTTTATAACTTTATTATTAAATATAGAACTAAAAAGAAGTATAATAATGTTGATGTCATATCTAGGATATATAATATTAATAAATTAATCTTTTACAACTTTAAGTCTATATTTATTCAAAATTAATTTCAAGTTGATAATTACAAGCAAAATTCAACAATAAATAAAATTTAACTCAAGTAGTCAATATCTTGCATAATAATATAATCTATTTTAATAAAATAAAATTTTAATAATAATATTTTTTTTTTCTTTTTAACTCTCTGTCAGACTAATTATATATGCTTTATTAAATATTAGTATACTATATATATATAATAAATCATTAAAACTAAATCTCTAATTCATTTACTTATCTTAGTTATTATTATTCTAAGTACAACTTCAGAAGTAATTTATTGTTTCATTAATAGCTCAGGTGAAACCCCTTCCAACTACTAATTTCATTGTCTATAGATCACTACTGCAAATTCTTCTTATAAGTTCTGACAGAAATTAAAATCCTAACCATCTTATTCTATACTTTACTCCTTCTAAAAAGGCTTGTTTCAAACCTTCATCTTCAAGTTTTTCTTCTTCCTATAAGAACCTTTTCATAGTTGTGGTCTTGTTATTCTGATTTAATAGATTGGCTAATCTTCTTATTTTATCTTTTTTATAGATCCCTTGTACTTATTCCTACTCAATTATTCTTGGCCATCTTTTGTTTCAGATATTCTTTCAGAATTGATTGCAATCCTTCTTCTGCATCTTCATTATTCACTTTTAGACTTCTTTACTTATTCTTTTCTGGCAATATTTTAGGTTTGACATTTTCAATATTTGATTATTTCATATTAGTCCCATGCAAAAGTTTAGTATATTCTGACCTGTTTTTACAGTCTCTTCTATAAACCTGACTATATATTTGTTCAATTCTTCTAATTCTATTCTGTTTTCAACTAAAAGCCTTATTTCTTTCTTTTCTATATCGTTTCTTCTCTTATACAGAGTTTTTGAAAGCCTTTTAGAATGTCTTCAACTTTTTTGTTCCAAATATCCCACTATTGGGCTTTATATACTAAGCATTCTAGTAGGTGTTCTATTGTTTAGGCTTGCTATTCATGTGCTATACACTTTACTTGTTTATCTAGATCTGGTCTTCTTATAGTCAGTTTATAAAACATTGGTAACTTTTTATTAATTAATTTGATAAAGAAACTTCTTTCTTGAGAATCTTTAAAGGAGGTATTTCAAGTATATCTATTCTTTATTCTTTTCTATATCAAATCCTATGTATAGTCATATAATCACAAATCTATTAATTCTATTTATTCAAAATTCTGTTTTGTTTTATTTATTGATAAGCTGTAACTTTGCTATTTATGTTTTTAATAAACTGTCTTATTGAATTATCTAAAGTCATTTTATGCTATTTGATAATAGTAATAATTTTGAATAAAATAAGATTTTTCCATTTAATTATAGGAAACATTAAAACTTCCTTTATTAGAATATTTGTTTCTTCATTGTATAGATCATTAGAGTATGCTTTATTCTTGACCAGTTTCAGATTCAGTTCTTTTTTTAATAATATTCAGCATTCCTGTCTATAGTAATCAGTTCTTTATTTTAACCATCTTTTGTGAGTTCTTTTAAGATCCTCTTTCTTTATTAGCTTAGCTGTCTGTAAAAATCTTGATCTTATTGTTTGTTAAAACAACTAGTAATATTGTGATTATTGCTACTAGTTCTGCTTTAGTGGATGATAGCCAGTTACCTACTTCTATTTGAAACTTACTTTTTCTCCCTCTCTTCTTATTTGCACTCATATTGCTCCTATCTTTATTTTTTCATATCCATAATCAGTAAGAGATCCATTAGAATAAAAAATCAATATTTCTTTGAACTATTGATTATATTGAAGTATTTCAATTAAGTGATCTTCTTTTTTTACATTATTTCTAATAATCTGTCCTTCCTAATCCTCTATATCTATCTGACTTATTCTATTATTTAGATTGGATTTGTAATTGTCTTGGATTGTTTTTTCTATTGTTCTTTCTAAAACTATTTTGAAACTTGAAATATTTAACTACTAGACTCTTCTTGTGGATTTCTTGTGTTTAAAAGGAAACTTTATATATTTTTTTTCTTTTTGTCTCTATTATATATTGACTTTTCAGAACCTGTGGGTCAATAGTGCAGTGGGTGCGCTCCCAGGTTACCATCTGTGAGATACCAGTTCAATCCTACTCATGAATAGTTTTCACAATATAGATCATGTTGTACAAGATGTATGCTCAAAGTCACATACAGTCTTGTATACAACGACCTATTAGAAATTATCACTCAACCACGATGTTA
The DNA here is from genome assembly GCA_910592055.1 of Acaulospora colombiana. Lineage (NCBI taxonomy): Eukaryota > Fungi > Glomeromycota > Glomeromycetes > Diversisporales > Acaulosporaceae > Acaulospora > Acaulospora colombiana. The sequence goes on along the minus strand of CAJVPT010004725.1, from coordinate 6,017 downwards.
CAAAAATCAGGTCATACAGGTTACAACTGGTTTTAGCACCTAACTACAATATCAACATCATGCCAATCAGAATATATAAAGACTGAAGAAAAAAACTGATTGGTCCAGTCTGACGATCTAGATACTGATATTTATCTCTTCTCAAAAAACTTACTTATGAAAGATCTGGGAGATTTCAGTCGCTTGAACTAGTCGAAAGCGTAACGGGCCAGACACATACTGGGAGACATGCATTGTCGATCATCAATGGCTACCACAAAAGGATGATCTACCCAACCAAGGTTGAGTGATGTTGAATCAAGACTCATAATGGTGAAATGCAGGGGTAGACACTGGGAGAAGAAATTCGGAAACAATCACCAAGGTAACCAATCCAATGGGAGGAGCAATCCGCTATGGAGTAACTAAGAGAAACCCCTGAAAGACTATATTTGAAGAGTAGTTAAAAATGGTTAAATGGAAGATGCCAATCGAATGTGGTACACCATTCAACTGCTAGAATCTTACATCAAATTATAGGTTTTGATTATAATTGGTAACTCTAGCAGTCTAAATATGGTAAGATGTTTGCACTGGAACACAAACAAGTTTTAATATTCCACAATGGTAACAAAACCTCCAGCCCTTCGATAAGAAATAATACAAGTCTGTGATGGATTCCTGTGAACATCACTGTCCAAGCAGAGCAGGGTGTACTGGCATAATGGTACCATGCAGGTAAAATTAAGTTGGGTTTATAGATATGAAGGTTCAATAGTACTAAAATTAGTTACATGAATTGCTCATGTAATAATACGTACTATCTAATCTTAACTCTAATAAACTCCATTAGTTACGACTTTAAAAATATATATATATATATATATATATATATATTGACTTTTCACATTTTTATTTTCTGTACATTCTAAACATTTTGTCAAGCTAATCTTCTGATTATTTGAAGACTCGGTATACTTGAAGTATTTTATTTGTATTATTTGCTTGATGTCTTCTGATATTAGCTTTCTCTATATTATTTTTTGATGCTTATTACTTGTTACTATCCAAAGTGTTTATCTTTTATCATAAATCTTTATTATTGTTGATTCCCATTTTGATCAGTTTTCTTTCTAAAATTTGTGAGTTGTCTCTTGTATACTCCTTTCTATCACTAGATATCACTCTGAAATGGGCCTCTTACTGGTCTTCTGGATTAGTTGGATCATTTACCATCTTTTTAGTTCATTGGTTTTATGGGTGATCAGCTAATTCATATACATTAGTTTATAGTTCCTAACTGTTGGTATGGCTTTTATATATTTATCTAGTGCTAAGTACTCTTTGATTGGGCAGTTACCTTTGTCTTATTCAAAAATATTTTGCTATTTCCAGCTTTAAAAATTTATTTCTATATCTTTGATCAATTTTATTACTTGAAATGTAAAGTTATCTTTATCTGATATATAATTTAATGACTTACTTATAAGAAGATTGAATGGTTTCCAATATTTAACTTGTGCTTGTTTGATTCTTATAACTGTTATAAGTCCTATTGATCCTAAATTATTTAGTCTATTACATAGTCCTGTTATTTGACTTTCCTTATAGTATTCAAATACTTTTTAAGTTATGGATCTTTTGATAATGTACTATGCTGTTAAGTATATATCTGCACAAGTTACTTTTGTTTTAAAAAAGCTTTCTATATACTATGGTTAAAGTATTGCACATTTTCTAGGATAGTATACTATGTTGTATACAGAACTCTATCCTTGATATCAAAACCCTGTTTAAAATGTAGAGTGTTTATTTGTTGATCAGAATTTTTTATTCTTAAGGGCTCATGTAATTGTATTAATCTCTCTGAGTATTCATTCCTTTAGTTCAACTACTGTCTTTTAATTATCAGTCCAGATTTTCAGAAATCTTATATGTTCAATTCTATCTAACTCTTTAACTGTTTCACTATTGATTCCTACTTTAACTTCTTCTGGATAGTGATTAGAATTATTAATAGTAACTAATACTAATTTATTACTATTGATTTGAGAATTATTGGCCCTATAAAAGATTCTTGCTTCTTCTAAAATCTTTTTCATATCTTTTTTGGATCTTGTTATCCATGTAATATTATCCATAAAGGTGATAGCTGCATGTCTAAATTTCTATTTTTTGTTGACTTCTTCTCTTTTTAGACTTGAATCCCAGGTAACTGACATTTCATATCCATTTGTTTTATAATTTTGAATTTTACATAACAAAGAATCATAAAGAATTTTTCACATTAAAGATGAAATAGTTTCTCCTTGATTGATCCTATCTCCAGCTATTACTGGTCTTGTGAGTCTATTTTTAATTATAATTCTAAATTCCTTATCCTGAAATAGACCTATTATAATCTTAATGAACCTTTCTGAAAGTTTGATCTTTTTTATAGCCTTTGTTAATATGTTCAAACTAATTATATCATAGGCCTTGCTATATCTTGAAAAGGTATTCACAACTCCTTCTTTTTTTCTCTTGTATCTTTACAGATATTATTGAGAATCTAGATCAGTTCTGCAGTACTCTCTCTTAGTAGCTCCACAAAGTTAGGACCTCTTATAACATTGTTAAGCTTGCAGATGTTTTTTAGTCTATTTGTTAGAATTTTATAATACAATAGGTCTTGTATTTAGGAAATCACATTCTCATAACTTTGGTTTTACTATTGAATAAATATGGCTTTGTTTTCAATCAGTAGATGTTGTTTGCCATTTTGGAAAAATGTTTAATATTTTTCTTAAATATTCTTTTTCTTCTTGATCTAGTCTTTTTAATATTTAATATCTGATTTGCAATTTTTCTGAGGCTTTGTTATTGAGAAGCGTTTGAAATGTTTTACTCGATTTTTCTTATGAAATATGATCTAAAAAATCTTTGTATCACTATATTTTAATATAGTTCTTGAGATTATATTCTTATTTCTAGTCATTAGTAAGATTATTAAAGTTGGTTTCTTGCTTTTTAAAGATTTTCTGATAGTATCTTTTAACTTCTTTCTCAATTTCACTCTTTTTGATCATAATATATTCAGATCTTTTTTTTTTAACTTTGATTCTATTTAAAACTATTTGATATGCTCTCTCTATTAGTGAGTTTATTATTTATCATTTTTCTTTAAGTATTTTGCAGGTTCTCACATCTTTGTTTTAAGATTATTTTAATTGTATCTCTAGTTTTTTTTGCTTCAAGATTCTGGCAAGTAAATTTAAGACCTTCTATTGCATCTTGTATACTCTTTTTCAATAGTATCCATAGGATATTTGAGATACTATATTGAATACAATAGTTTTAAATCTGACAATTAAGACTATGAGCTCTATTATATTTTTTTATAGCTGTACTAAGAATCTATAGCTTGTTCAAGTTGTTAGAAGACTTTGCTTTTTTGAAGAGTATCATAATTGTAATGCTCTTTTGAATTTAATAAACTCTAGACTATATCTATCATGCTTATTTCTTGAGATAGATATGTTTTTGGTTGCAAATTTGTTAAAGGCTACCTTGCTAACTAGCTTTTCAAATGTTTTTTATATTTTGTTTACTTGAACTTACCTCATATTTTTTTCTGATTCTTCTTGTAATAAGTGATCTAATATTGTTTTTAACTTATGGTTCAAACTGTTATCAAATGCCTGCTATTGATTTGTTGTTGGCCCTTTTATATTTATTTTTTTCTCTCCTTTGATAGATGATTTGTTTAACATGTCTCTAGTAAAAAAATTTGTATCATGTAATATCATTATTAGCATTGTATGATTACTATTTATAATTTTCTTCATGCTCTGATTGTTGAATTTTAGGATTGGATATCTTGTTAGCCTTGTGATATCTATATATAATCAATTCAGCTACTACTTGTTACATTCCATTTTGATGAAGTTTTATTTTTGCCTTTCCATACTGCCTAAATGTTTATGAAGCCCCATTCATTAAGAAAGTTGAATAGAAAGATTTTTGGATACTATAATAATTTGAATTTTGCTTTGAAAAATGATGTTCTATCTTCTACTGAATTGTATACTGCATTAAAATCTCCTATTAATATTATATGAAAGCCTTGTTTATGTTTATTCTTGATAATACTTTTCACTTTCTCTTATACTTTTTTGTTTTTTTGCTTGTTTGATAGGATATATACTTGCATAATACAGATTTTGTTTTTTTCATTAATAAGCGGACTACAATTATATATTCTTTCATTTCTTCTACTGATGTTACTTTTTTTTTAGATCTTTTTTAATTAGTAGACCGACTTCTGTTCCATATGTAATGTCTATATTGGTACTATAGAAGTGTTTATATAATGTTTAATTAGTGAATGCCCATTTTATCTTTGTTTTGGTCAAGTTGGTCTTACTTAATCCTATTATCCCTATTCTCCATTCTTGCATCTTTTCTATAAGGCTATATTAGATTACTGTATCTGAGATACCCTTAATATTATATGTGCTAATTCTTATTATTTTATTGTGAATATTATTATCATCTTTTTTTTATATACTTTTGTCTTTTACTTTCTTAAGAAACTCCATTTTTTCTATTTGAAGAAATATATCAACATCATAATTATTTTGCTATTGAATTATTTCTTCTTGTTCTATTTGTTGCTCCTTACTTTTGTTTAAATTATTTATTGCAAGAGGATTGAACCAGTCCTTCTTGTTGTTATTCTGAAAAACTAGTGCTTTTTGAAGTGATTTGTACTCGTTTATCCTCTCTTATCCATTTACTAGAAGTTGTTTTCTCTTCTAGTCTAGAAATTCTACTGTTCAACTTTTTTAGTTTGCTAAAATAAGGTTTAGAGAATCCTGTCTATCTTCTGTTTCATATTTTATATTTTCTCTTCATAAAACTTTCTATTGTTATTGATTACTTATTGATTTTCTATTGTTTCTTGTAGCTGGGCATCTAAATATTCTGTTTTTCTACTGTTTTGGTTATTGTTATAAGTTTGTCTTATATTTTTTCCACCTCTTATTAGCCAGTTTTACTTGGATAGTTTTTTAGTTAATTTGTTGGAACTGCCAGTATTATTATAAAAGCACATTTCTTTTAAATTTTTTGATCTCTATTTGAACTTTTTACTGCTTCTAATACAGTATCTGTTCTCCCTATCTTTATAGCTTGTTGACTAGATTTATTATTGTTTGAATCACTCGCTGGTTCAAAGACTTCTGTCTTGTGGAATTGCTCTTTTGAGACTTCTATTTCTTTGATAAATATTTCTTGGCACTCCATATTAGTTTGTATTCATGGATAAAAATATGTTGCTTCAATGCCTTTGCTAAATCTTGGACTAATGTGAAACATATTACTATATATCCTCTTCTTTTGAGTATATAAAAGTTTCCAGGTGTATAGCATGCCTTTGTTTTAATATATCTGATTACTTATATAATTAGACTAGTTGTGGTATTATGTGTTCCATATAATTGCAAGAATTGAGAGTTTTACTATTTGATAATATTATTAATCTTATTATCATCTGGCTTATATTAAGTAAAGATGGTTCTAATAGTTTCTTGATTAGTATAGATCATCCATTCTTCTTCCATGTTATTATATTGCTGGTGTAGTATTATTTGAGCTTTAATTTTTCTTTGTGATCTTGAATAATTGTAGATATGAATATTTATTGTCTCTTCAAATCTTTGAAGGGCAGATTTGATCTCATGTCTTGAGTAACTTCGATCAATATCAATAAGGATTACTATTAATGATTTCTTGTTCTCCTTTTTCTTCTATTGAAAGATTTTCTTATGTATAGAGTATAAAATATTCATCCATTTTTCTGTTTTTAGGGATATGACTATAAATTTTTTACCTTCTTTTTTGTTAACTTTTTCTAAACACTGCAAAGCATCTTCTTCTTCTTCTCAACAGAAAATTGTCTATGCATTGTTATTGAAGAATTCTTTTTTGAAAGGCTTTGAGTCTTTTGGTAGTTCCAATATGTTTTGAAGATATACCACTCATTCATGTTTTGATTT
>CAJVPT010004724.1:0-13052 GCA_910592055.1 Acaulospora colombiana | reverse complement strand
GTATGTAACTTGTCCATTATGGAAAGTTCTTTATTCCACTTGGACACACTGGTTAAATATAAATTTGATCACATTTTGATGATGATGACAGAACCTTGTTTTTCAAAAAGGACATTTGGAACAGGATTAATCTTTTTTAAAGGATATTTAAATGAATAACAACTTTGATAACTGGATTCCAAAACCACTGCTAGATTTTGCAACTACTTATTCTAAATATTCTGAAACTCCTTCTTCTTCTTCTTCAATCCACTCTTTGAATACTTCTAATTATAACCAATATAGTGCAATCTATTTTTCTCCACTACCTTATAATTTAGCAATGGATAATATTTTTCAGGACCCTTAGGATCAAGCAGGTTACCCTTATAATTTGAATCAACCTTGGAATAGGTATCCTCTACAAGGTCAAGATGATGATGAGGAAAGTAATGGGCAAGAGAAGCATAATGACAATCATTAGGACAACAGGAAGAATAAACAGCTACCATTATCATGCAGGAATAGGCCAGGTCAAAAGCAAAGGAATAAACAAAGGGAGGAGCAACAAAATCAACCTATCTATGATTATGGGCAAAATAATGATTAAAATTTCATAAATGTACTGTAACAACTCTTTGAATCAATTGCTGAAATGAATGCTCTAAGGAACAACAACCAAAAGAAAACAAAGCTGGTGGATCTACCAATCTTCAAAGGAGGGGAACAGGATTCTTTTACTTGTTCAATGAATTTGAAGAAGGATGCAAGGCAAATTGCATTAATGAACTTGCAAATTTGAAATACTTCTCTCTTATCTCAAAGAAATTGCACATACTTGGTAGTCTTCTATGGATGACTAAATCAATTATTGGAACAATACAGCATATCCAGCTAAATCTTTTGTGCATCAATTTTGTACAACTTGATATACTACTCATCACAAATCAAGATAAATGAATCAATTAAGGCAGTGAATACAAAAACTAGGAGAAACTGTGAATGAATACTTGAATGCAATAACTCTTCTTTATAAGTACATTGATCCTGATAACAACTACCCTCTTGAGAATAAAACTAGGCAATTCATCCATGAATTAAGGAATTAATTGAGAGAACCAGTTGAAATTTCTTGTTCTCTTGATATGGCTGAGGCTATCAATCATGCTCATGCTGCTGAATCAGTCTACTCCAGGAATTCTACTTTGAGTACCTATTCTTTGAGACACAATTACTTGAACCAGGATGCTGATGAACTTATGGATATTAAAACAGCAATTACTCAACTCTCTCAAGGATTTCAACAATTGGCAACTTCAACTAATAGGAGATATACTGGTAACAATAATATTAATAGCAATAATAGGAGAGGGAATCAAAGGAAAACTTGCACCTGCAACAAGTATAGAAAAGTTGGATACTTGCAACGTGACTGTAGGTCATATTATAACAACAATAATGGTAACAATGGGAACAATGGCAATAACTTTAGGAGGTTCTACAACAACAATAATAATAATAATAGAAATAGAATAAAGATCATGACTAAAAATAACTATTCAATGGTAGTAGATATTATTTTTATCACAATATATACCAGTGAAAAAATATTTATTCGATATAATACTACTCATGTAACATTTATTAAAAAATTAATAATTCAGCATATTAATAATATAAATAAATAGATAATCAATTTCTATTATATAATTCATTATAAATAAATAGTTAATTAATTTCTACTATATAATTTAATATTATTTGTTATATAATTCTTATTATTTTTATTATATATTTTATTAAAAATTTTCTTAAAAAATTATTAGACATTTGTCAAAATTTATATTTTTTTTTTGTTTTTTTTTAAAATATGCAATATGGCTCATTTTATTGAAGTTTTATATAAATACATGTTACTTTATTCTATACAAATTATAGAACAAACATTTTTCTCATATATCTAGTGTATATGATTACAATAAAACCAATTGTTATCTGGTTTAATGGATATCCATCACCAGTGGTAGTGGGGCTTGAACTTTCAAATCCTTGTAATATATTGTCCTTTGTAAGAACTAATATACCTAGGTACTATTAATATATTTCTTATATATTTAATAGATAGTGTAGATTCCTTTGAGAATATTGATAATTAGTTCAAAGGGGGTTTTCCCAGATTGAAGTTGTCATATTGCACTTTGTTGCTACTCTTTGTTTATTATTTTTGCTTCTTTTACTTGCTATTTGTTACGATTTCTTGTTGATTTTCTCATTAGTGAAGTCAGTTACATCTATCTAACTATATATTATATATCCAAAATCTAACTTTGTCAATAATACTTTTGATAGTTTTTTATACTCAAGTGGTTTTGATATATTTGTAATGATCTTGATAATGTTTTTACTGATTTCTTCCAAGATGACTTTGTTCCATATATTGTTATGCATTACAACTAATGTAAGTTCTTGACAAATATTGTATTCAATATTATTTTCCAGTCTTGCAGTTATTTTCTAGTGAATAGTATCAAGGATCACTATTTTAATATTGATTCCATATAAGGAATATTCAAAGGAGTGTGAGTTATCTTCTACTTGGGGATAGGCAAAACAAGTATTGGATTTATATATGTTTAGTCTTTTAGTATGTAACTTGTCCATTATGGAAAGTTCTTTATTCCACGGTTTCATTGTGTAGCTTCTTTGTAATTAATCCTAGGTATTTGTGTTTTTACTTGCAAGCTTGGAGGAGTGGAGTTTGTGAGTTGATTCTTTCTAGTTGATGTCTACTACCTATTGTTATAAGAGTTCATTGTTTCTATCAAGAGTAGTTCATTTGTAAGTCAACTAGCTTGTTTTATGCTTTTAAGGACTTTTCTGATAGTTGAAATGAATTCAGTTTGATTTAAATAATGGAAAGTAAAAATGTTTGTACAAAGGATAATGTTATTAAGGTGTCCTTGGGTATCTACTATATTATTTATATTATATTGTTTGGCAAGTTTATTTGTTATGACAAAGAAATAAATATCTGGCTGTTCTTGTTTATCCATTTTGATCCATTTAATAAGAGTTTGATGATATCTTGCTATAGTGCAAAAGTTGTTGATTAATCGTAATTATTTAATTTTCTTTATATTGTCTTCTACATAGGTGTTGTATTCACTTATAAGAAAGGAGAAGTCTGCTTGGTATGCAGATACTTGTCTAGTTATTTGTATGCTCACTTTTGTGATGCTATTGAGGTTGTGAGTGATGTTAATGCCTATGTCATATGTGTTCAAGTTTCTAGCTAGGTTCTAGGCTCTATCTATATAAATATGAATGTTGTCAAGTTCTTTGATATATTTGTAAGTATCAGTAAGATGTTGTTTGAGGGAGTTAGAAAAATTGATCATTTGAAAAAGATTTTGAAGAGCATATAATATGTTGTCAATTTCTATACTATTGAAGATTTAATTGGGTTTTGTGTAGAAATGTATAATGCTATCCAGGAAGATCTGTAAATGATTTTTCCTTGAGATGTCTTGAGAAATACATGACTTGATAGTGTTATGAACTGGTATTCTGAAGGAGATGTTTTTGGAAATTTCTATGCAACAGATATCTTTTCTATTGTCTGACATATTGGCTATATTGCATCCCTGACAGGTTGTTAGAAATGAATCATCTATTGTATTGTAATGTCTAATCTTGATTATATCTTGTTTGTTATTAATTCCTCTTCTCAGGACTTGCTGTTCCTTGTATTGTATAATATACTATGAGTGTTAAATGTGTTCTTGATTGAAGGCCTCAATCTATATTAAAGGATTCAGAGTTGGTGCAATGAGATTGGAGCAAATGGAAGAGACGATTTGTTGTTGAAAGTATGGAAACCATGTAGATTCTTTTCTTTTGTGTGTTTTATTGTGAAGGGTTCCAACTTGTTGCCATTCTAGAAATTTGGTATATATGAGCTAAGGAGTTGTTTGATCCAAAAGAATCTGTGTATTTTTAAAACTGCTCTGTGCTTAGAGTACCAGTATTATTCAATATAGTCTTCTATAGGATGGAGATTATGATTGTTGGAGTTATTCATTATGGTTCTATCTATATTGATGTGATATTTTTGAATGTTTTGAAGGCAATCTTGTAAAAAATTGATATTTGATTAGAAGATTTAAAGATATTTGGTAAAAATATTCTTCTTTTGCTATGCGAGCCATTGTAGTTCCTGTATACTGCTCTGTAAAACATTACTAGCTAGGATTGGGCTCATATAAATTTATTATAGATTGTAAGTGTGCTTTTGTAGTTGTTGTATCTACACTTCCATAATGTTGTAAAGATTATTCATATGTATTATAGTATTAGGTGCTGAGAAAACTAAGCTGACTCTTTGTTTGAAACCTTTTCTGATCTTTTTGTCTATCTTCTAACATTCCATCAATATAAGAACCAAATCTTGGAGCAAGTATTCTATTGTAGGGAAAATGACTTGATTGGTTATATAATGATGTAATTTGTCTGTAATTTGTTTTCTGACTAGGGTATTACAGAGTGATGTTGTTTTTGATATAATCAATTTCTGTTGATGTTTTTTTCCTGCTTTTGCTTCATGCCAAATATCTATGTCCCTTATAGTAGATATGGGTTCAGCTAATGTGATACTGTAACTATTTACTTTTATATTTTCCCATGATGCATTCAATATTAGTAATTCTGATTTGTGAAGTTAATGGTAATATTATTGAGATTATAAAAGAAGGTGCTGATGTTTCTATGTTTAGAAGGTTATCTTTGTTTTATGTTATGAAAGTAGTATTATCCATGTATACTGTGATTGTGAGGTTAATGTTTAGGAAGATAAGATTGCTTTACATAGATTTGTAACATTGTAGTTGATAGCCTTTTATGTTACTAATTGTACTAATTAATAGATCAAATATATATGCTACAGGAGTGAAAATATAGTGTCATCTTGATCAATTCCTTCCTCAACTAGATATAGGTCTGTATTATCAAAATATATGATGACTGTATTTTGTCTGTCCTGAAAACAGTTGCTGATCAGATTTATAATTTGAGATAAAATCTTTATGCAATGTATTGCTTTTATGAGCCTTTCAATGTTTATAGTATTGTATGCTTTACTTATGTTTTGGAATAGTATATGGCAAGGCTTGTGTATATTTCTGATATTCTCTAAGATATGATTTATAATTATTATTAGTTCTTTGATACTATGGTCAGGGAGTGCTGCTCAATTATGAGCGGATAATATAGGGTATTTAGTTAGTACTTTAACCAGGTGGTTGGTAAAAATTTTGATGAATATTTTTTTTATTGATTCAAGTAGAGTTATAGGACATATAATATTGATATTGTGTTATCCCTCCTTAGGTTTTTGGATAGGATATATGATGCCAACTTTCCATTCTTTTGGGACTGACTCTTTATTTAAGAGAATGTTGAAAAAGGAGATAAGGGCTTTGAGAAAGTCCTTGCTCATATATTTGTAAACTAAGTAGGGTATTTATGATAGGCCTAAGACAGATTTGTTACTAGTCTTGTTTAGATTTTCAAGTAGCTCAGGTAGTAGAATAGGGGCAGTAGTCTTCTTGTATCAGGTGGAGTTGTTGTTCGTCTTGGGTTCATATTTTTATTATCAAATAGTACCTTCTTGTTCATAAATTTGTCTGCATTAGTTCATTGTTTGAAATATGATTAGATTTCCTTCTTAATTTCTATAGGATACGTGATAAGCAATTTCTCAGAGAATATGTTGTTGATTAATCTATTGATAATTACATTTCTTTTAGGTTGTCCTAAGATAAAGTTGATCATTTGTTTCTTGTCCTGGTTGAACCAACTAGTTCATAGTGCATTTTATTTTTTAATGTCAGTAGTAACCTTATCTTTGATGGCTTTTTTCTTGATGAGTCTTTTGATCTTGATTAGTGTATGTATCAATTTCTGATACAATGTCACTCATATTTTAGTATGGGTGCCAGGTATAAAGTAAAATTTTTTGTGATATGGTTTGTTGAAGGATACTGCACCTGTTAGAATTTTGTTTATTTGATTTCTTCTCATGAAGGGACAGTTGTTTTTTATATTCGTTTAGTTGTAAAAGAAGTATAAGTTTCCTTTGTTTTGTTTTCTTGCTACAATTTCTTTATTTTTTCTTATACCTCTGAATATATTTTTTGATAGCTTTGAGAATTGTGTTCCGAATAGTGTTCCAGATCTGGTCAATATCTGGTTCAAGTTGGGAAATATGTATTTGTAGAATTTTTTTTGTGGGAGTCTAAATATTTAGTAAAGACTTTCCATTGTTTCTCTGATGTTCCCTGCTAATTAAACCATATATTGTTGTGTGGTTGACGAAGGTATTTAACAGTGTCCTCTAGTTCCCATATTGCTAGATAGATAATTTAGATTTTATGATCTGTGGTAATGGCAGTGTTGTCTATAATGTATAAGTTGATGAAGTATCAGGTAGGTCTGGAACTATATCAAATCATGTCTATTCAGCTAGCACTACTGTATGCTGCAGAGGTTTTTGACCAGGTATATTTCTTGACGTGAGGATTGTAGTAGCAAAAAGTATTAAAGTGATTGAGTTTTTCTAGTTTTTGGAAGAATGGGTTAATAGAATTTTTGATTATCTTTTAATTGCTAGAGATTTTATTGAGTTTGGATGTTGGGTAGGAGTTGAAGTTTCCTCTTACGATAAAATGCCAATTGTCGTAATGGTACTGTTTTATCCATGAGATGACTTGAGCTTGTATTTTACTTCTTTTATATCCTAATTTTGCTGATGAATATATACCTATTATTTTGCAATATCTTTTTTTGAGAGAATCAGATCGATGTATATAAGTCTCTTCCATTTTTTTTTTATATTGATTACTCTATCAGTGATGCTTTTCTTGATTGTAATGTCTATATCTGTTCCCATGTCATCATTGCTATGTCACCAAGTGGTGTAGCCTTTGGTCTTCTAGTATTTGGTTTCTTCATTTTCTCTTTTATCTCTGTTGTGATAATAATATTTCATGCTTTGTAATCCCAAGAGTCCATCTATAGTTCTCTTTTTACTAGATCATTGAGTTCCTGACAGTTATAGGTGGTAATGGTTTAAAAAGGTTTGAATTATTGTTTATATTTATTGATATTGTTAGAGATATGAGAGGATTTGTTGTTAATATTTGATTGAGTATTGTTTGTTACTTTGTTTTGTTATATTTTATTGTAATATATATAATTGTTATGGTATATAGGTATATCAGAAGTATTGTATAGTTGATTTTCATTGTTGATTATATCTTGTTATATTTGTGAATATTGGGAAGTAGTGTCTTTTGATATAGAAATATTATTTGTTGCATTATCCATATTTAATGTTTGGCAAGGGGGAGAGGGCTTGTGTTCACGGAAATCATGTTTGTAATTGTAGAAACTAAAACATTTATTATTCTGTTCATATTTCTAATATAGTTATACAAATGCTGCTATTGCTATTAAATATCACTCAAGTCTGAAGTATATTAAATAATGGGTACTCTATTGTTGTTACTTTGGTTGTGGTCTTTCTTCATGTCTTTTATATTATCAAAGTAGTATTGTTCTAAGCTGTCTATTTTTTCATCAAGGTTGTGCAAGGCTTTTTTGATTGTTTTAAGTTTTAATTGAATTTCGGTTAGCATGTTTGCTATATTTCAAATATCCTCTTATTGGATGTTCAGAGATTGTTATCATAAGTTTTTGGTTTTCACAGTTGAGGCATATGATCCTAAAATGATTGTGGCTCTTCTTGTAGGTGGGTTTGTCAATTTGCAGATGGGTATTGAGTTAGCTAGTCTAAAGTGTTGATACAGTTTTCTGAATTTGTGAGCTTGTTCTTGATTGAATTCTTTCCATTGTTTCCTTCTTTCTTTGATAATACAGTTTATTATCAGATGTTGTGGGCTATCACAGATAGTGCAGAACTTGATATTGATTGGTTTGTATTTGAGAACTGTTTCACCTAATGTGAAAGTTTTAGTGAGTGCTTGTTGAAGAGTGTTTTCATCCTCGAAATTAAGGACTGCATATTTTCTGGATTTATATGATAAGAAGCAGGAAAAGTAACAGGTTTTAGCCCTTGTCTCTTGACAGATAAGTTTAAGGTCAAAAGCATTTGTGTTAAATGGAAGGTTCGTGAGTTTGAGAGAGTGATTACTCCAGTTTTTTATTTGTTTGAGGTCCTATTTTATATCAAAAATTCTTACAGAGTGTGTTTTAATTAATGTACTTCATTGAGTTAGAAGTTTGAGTTTATCTTCCTTGTTGGTGAACATGATGGTTATTGATTGCCACATGTTTGTGATTATTATTTTTATATTGTTGATTTGGCTGAATTTGGCAAAAGTTTGTTGTATATCTATAAGCCATGTATTCAGGAGGATGTCCCATACTTTGATATTGCATTATTTATTAAGTTTATATATAGTTTTTTCCTTGTGTGATAGATAGAAATTATCTGTATTTGATAAGATAAGGTTGTTTACATTATCTACTACTTGTTGATCTCTGAATATAGCAAATATATAGTCTTTATCTTTATGGCATTCATTTTGAATAAGAAAGATATCTTTAGGAGAGTTCAAAGCTTTTATGATGTGGAGGATTTTCTTGTGAGTATTTTATCAGAGATTAGTAAGGCTTTCAACTCCAAGCTTGATTCTTTCTCATTTGAATTTGATTCTAGGGTCAAAGGATGACCTGGGTCATAGCCTTGAATTAGATGTATATGTTGGGGATCATTTGTTTTTTTTCTACTATTGCCAGAAATCTGTTAGTTATCTTCTATCTCCGAAAATTCTTCATTAATGTCCATGTCAATATTGGAGTCATTCACCCTTGCCAGGTATTGTTTAGAAGAGTTTTCTTTGATAACTGTGCATTTTGAAGCTGCTGATTCTTGAAATTATTTTCATTCCACCTGTTTGCTCCATAAGCTGGAATTGTAGCTATTATTTCCATTACTGCTTATAGCTGTCATGGTGTCATCTGTATAGCTGGGTTCAGATACAAGAGTGGTCTTGGGAGAAGAGGATTGTTTTTTGTTTTTGCTTTAGGTTATAGTTGTGTACTTCTTTTTGAATATCTGTTCTTTGTTTTTTTCAATAAGAATAACCTTCCCCTTAAATATCTTATATATATTATAGTTTGATCTGCTATTTATGTATTATTATCTCTTGGACCTTTTTGTAACTTGTTTTTCTTTGACATTTTATGACCTGGATTTGCTATACTACAGGTAAAGATGGGTCCTAAAGGGGAAGGCAGGGACAAAAGTCAAATGTCCCTCACTAGGAAAAATTAAAAATTTTAAATTAATAACTATAAAAAAACTATTCACAATTGTTCTCCATTATCTAAATTATTGATTTATAATATTTCCTAACTTTTGTTCCTATTAAAGTGAAGAGCTATAAATTTTGTTCCTCAAAAAGGAATATAAGTGATCTGCAAAATTTTATATACTAAATACTTTAGGGACCCATTATAATCACAGATTAATGGAAAAGAGAATGAATGTTAACCTTGTGTCAAAATTTATATATTTATTAAATTTTTAATTATATATTATATTTATGATTTGAAGAAATTACAGCTAAATATTTATGGAGTTCTTGCTAATTTGTGAAATAAATTGATCAAAAATATTATAAATAAGGATTATGTATTTATATTTAACTAGGTAAAATTTGATACTTCACAATTTAATATTCATATTATTTTCAGATTCAAAATAAAATCTATTTTCTATCAAATTAATCAGTTTCTATCATTAAATAAAAGCCAATTATATTTAATAATATTATTCTGAAAGTTTACTAAATATATAAAAATAAATTGAATTTGCCTTAGATATAAATCAATACTTCCACTATAATTCATTTTTTTTAAATGCTAGCTCATTCTTGTGTCAAGGTGAGTGATATTTATTTAAATAAGCAAGAGACCTAGGGACAACTGGGATAAATAACTATCTATACTATCTAAGAATTTATAGATTAATTAATAGTATAAAGAGCTATCTATTTATGTTTCATCCAACCAGGATGAGATAGTTATATGATTATCTAGTATAAATATCTACTTACAAAACCAAACCACAAAACAATAAGAAGTATAATGCTCACATTGTATTAATTTTCTATTTTATACTCTGACACTCTCTAGAGCACAACTCTTGATCAACCCACTGAGCAGTTTATTGCTATCCCAAAAAAAGAAAGCTAATATTCTAAGGATTCACTTGGGGTATTCAATACCATCAATGTTGAAAACTACCTAAGTGAAGCCCTAACTCCACTAGTGCTTAACTAAAAATTTTTTTTAAAAAAAAAGGTTGTGTTCAAGTCAGGTCTTGTTCAGAGGGATATAATATTGTTTTGTTGATCATTAGAGATTGTTTCAATGAGTAAATAGAAGTATCAAAACCTTCTAAAAAGATATTGATCCTGAATATAATGATTGTGTTTACTGAAGAAGGAGTAAGAGGATTGGAGTTATTGTCTATTCAAGGTGATCTAATTAAGTCTTGTTCTTTCTATATAGCCAATGATATCATAATTTTCATATCCTGTATCCACCTGTGTAACTGGCATGCAACTTATAGTAGACCCTAGGTTCTTATAGATACTGAGGATATATATTCAAACATGTGATATGATCAATAAGAGCTTGTTTACATTCTTTTACTAATGTGTTTTATACTAGCCAATCACTGCATGAGAAATTTTGTGCTACTCAAAATTTAGGGTCAAATTGAGGTAGGCAAAATTCTCTAGAAAAATTGAGAAAGAGCATTCTAAGAGCCAATATATAACTAAAGATGGGTCCCTAAAGGGGGAGACAAGAACATAAGTCAAATGTCCCTCACTAGGAAACATTAAAATTTTTAAAATAATAACTATAAAAAAACTACCCACAATTGTTCTCTATTATCTAAATTATTGTTTTATAATATTTCCTAACTTTTGTCCCTATTAAAGTGAAGAGTTATAAATTTTGTTCCTCAAAAAAGGACATAAGTAATCTGGGAAATTTTATATGCTAAATACTTTAGGGACCTATCATTACATATAACAGAAAAGTAGATGGTTGCCTTCAAGATAAACCTTCCATTATTAGAAAAGCTCTGTATTATCTTTCTAATAGGTGAGTAGATAGCAGCACTATAGTTTTTTTTTCTTTCAGAACTTTCTTGCCATTGGTAGAAAAGATGTTTTATAACTTTGATTACTGAAAGTCATGTTTTTATTTGAAGAAGATTGTTTACAAGAGAAAGAGAAAAGTGAGTATAACTCTTGAAGTATTACTTCAAGTTGGTTTAAGGAAAGTAATAAGACTTTGTTAGTCAAAAAAGTATAAAAACTTCTTGTGAATATCAGCAGAAAGAGTTCATATCGAATACTATTATTCTATTATAATTTATAAATAGAACTAATATAAATAAATCCTTAATATTTTGTGAGAACATAATAAATTAAATATTTCATTTCCAATTTGAGATCTACTATATTGATCTGAATAATTATCAAATTTTCATTATCTTTTGTAAATGATCTCTAAAAGTTCATAGTTTCATAAGATACTTCATAGTATTTAATTAATAGATATAATATTTAATAGATATCTTTAAATTTCTGGAGTTCACCATAAGTCATTGTACTTGGTACGGATGAATAATGAACACTGTTTACTCCTACATCTTTGGCTAAGTGAAAGAGAAAGAACATACCCTTCCCTTCTCTCTATCAAGAAAGAAGAAAGAAGACCAGACTTAAAGAAATATAGAATGAGGATAATGTTTTAAAAGTGCTATACCTATTCTTTACTAGCATGAATATTGGAAGATTAGGGAGATCTTAGGATCATTTATATCTAATAAATAATACCAACATGCAGTCGAATGATCTCAGATGGCTGAAGAACATGCTACAATGGGACATTAAACAAATGGTTCAATCTCTACATATGGTAGTACTTTGAAAAAAACAGCATGATATTTATTAAGTTCAACAAGGTGCATACTGGAAATATCAAGATTCTTCTTTCTAGGCTGGAGTTATCGCAATAATAAAAAAGAACAGATTGCTGGATAACAGGTCCCTAACTATTCCAGTACCCATTCATTTCTCCTATGTTCTAGAGCTCTTCGAAACCCTGACTTATCATCACTTAGAAAAACATTCGTAGAAGATCCCATACTGGATAGAATATAGAAGGAAAAGACAAGAACTGGCAGATAAGGATCACAATATAGAGATACTGAAGGCAGTGAAGGAACAGGCACTGTGCCTTGAACTGATGAAGCCCTTGAAGAGTAACTAGTCTACAATATCAATATGGTAGTAGTAGCGTATCTCCAAGTCATCCATAATCAAACCATTTCCTCTCTTCCTTCCGGTGTCTTTTTTGTAATGCAAAATCTTTACCCTTGTTTAAATTTGTACAGTCTTAGCTTCATTTTTCTTATCTAAATCGAGATGTTAGAGTAGAGTGACGAACACAATCCCTCTTCTTATCTCTCCTTGAGTTAAGTTAGATAAATTAGATTTAATACACACATAAACCCCTTTCTAAAATTTTTATATCACTCTAATAGTTCTTTTTATTAGGTCTCTGTCTGAAGATGGCTCAGCCATGAGGTAGTTTTTTAAACCTATCATTAGGTTATTAACATATTATTATCTTCTTTTGGTCGAATGTACCTATATAGTAAAACTTGCTAATAAACTTGGCCAAGTCAGCTTAAAAAAGAAAAAAAAAAGATATCTTTAAATTTGATTTTTTTGAATGCAAGAGTTCATTTGAAAATATTTAGATTTATTCATAATTATTTAATAAATATTATATATGTTGTTTAAAATAATCATTCAGAAAAAGAAACTTATTCCTATAAAAAAAAACTCTTTCTGCTGATCTTCTAAAAAGATATTCGCAAAAAGTTTTTACTTCTTTGCTAATAAAGTCTTTACACTTTCATTAAAACAACTTGAAGCTTGTCTTCATGTATCTCTCCTACCCTT
>CAJVPT010004723.1:0-13052 GCA_910592055.1 Acaulospora colombiana | reverse complement strand
CTTTAGCATCACATATATAATGTACAGCTTACAATTGTTTAATAAAGCACACATAACTAGCCTGACAGAGGGTTATATTAATATATATATATATATATATATTATTTAAAAGAAAAAAGAAAAAAAAAACTCTTTTCACTAATTCACATTTTTTTAAAAAAAATTTTTTTTTTGGTAATTTTTTGAGAAAAGAAAAACTAATCCAAAAAAATAAGAAAAAACTAACATCAAAGACTATTCATTTATAAGAAACACCATGGAAATACTATAAAGTAACTAGCTACAGTATAAAAACAGGTAAGTACTTAAAAACTTCTAACCTTTCTATATAAAATTTTTCTTTATAGAATAAATAAACAAAAACAAAAACTGAATTACAGTAAGTTTTTGAAAGCCCAACATCAACTTTGCAAAGCTTTCAGTCATACCAGTGCAGGTTAACACCTTTTAGATATCAAGAAAAAATTTACAAGCAATAATTTAGATTGATAAATCAGTTTAAACTCAAATACCCATAAAATTTAAAGAGATATCTAAGCTTTATTGACTATATAGTAAAAAAGTACATATATCACAATAAACAAAATTTCAATAACCATAATATTATATGAATATGTACATATATACTTTCTCAAGAAAAACAAGATCAAAAAAACATGTTCTTATAAACAATGTTTACAGATTATCTATATATTTACAATAAATGAATTAATAACATTCCATATTTTCACATGTCTATAATAAACTAATCAATAAAAATAATAATAATATTATAACAAAAATATGAAACATAATCTAATTTTACAACATAACAACTTTAAGATTTTTTTGTATAACTAAATTAGTAACAAGAAATAAACAAACCTTTACTATATATTAGAAAAAACAAAATACAAGTAAAATCTATTAATTCACAATATATGACAAGTACAACAATATCAATAATACAAAGATTACTACAGATTACAAAAAAACATAAAATTCATATTCTAAAAACTCTAATAAATTTATCAGACAAGTATAATCAAGGGAAAAAACTATGGGCAATACAAATGATCCTCAATATAATCTTTATATAAGAAGACAACTCCAGCCCAACATTCAGTCTACAAGATGTCAATTTTAGATAGCATTATAGCTAAAATCCTTAATATTGATTGCATCACTTTTACTAAAACTATAATTCTAAGACAATTTATCATATACTTATAGGTCCAAGGACAAGGAAAAAAAGACGATTTGCTGGTCTCTTTCTTGAAAGACAAGTATAAAAAATATATTGGCAACAATAAATAAAACAAGAAAACATAGTTATAAATAACCTATATTCAAGTTCAACAAAATTATCAAATGAAGAAGTAGTTATAGAAATTTAATCAACATATACAATAGAAGTTCCCAACAATGCCGAAATAGAAATAGTTGATAAAGAGATTGAACATCAATTGGAATGAAGAAAATTCAAGAAGAAGTAAAAGAGACAATATCACAAAGCTACAATTCTATAATACTAGAAACAGATCAAAATTAACTAGTATTGATCTATTTCATATTATCAAAAATAAAGTATATAAACTAAAAATTTTAATATCTAGAATATCATAAAAAAGTAAAAAGAAAAGAAAGACATATCTTTATAATACTTTTTTCCTATCAAAGGAACTTCAACTATATACAAAAGAATTTTTCAATAATAATGTTTGAATAACTTTTACTTTTAAAAAAAAAAATATATATATACTTTGAATTATTTAAAAAAAGTTAACAAAAAAGAGGATAAGAACTTTATAATAATACCCATAAGCACAAAAAAATGGGAAGAATCAGAATTTGTACCTAATAAAAAAATCTTTAGAAAAAAAACAGAAGAAGAGAACAAAGACCTATTTGTAACTCTAATTGATATAGACTGTAGCTATATATGATAAGAAGTTAAAACAGTTTTATAGATATATAAAAAACTTATAAATATTTATATACTGTATATAACTACTCAAGATTACAATGAAGAATCAAGGCATGAATAACTTCTTATTTTTTTTTTTGCCTTTTGTCAGGCAAGTTACATATGCTTTATTAAACATTTATAAGCTATACATATAACATGAGTAAAGATGGATTCCTAAAGAAGGAGGTAGAGACAAAAGTTAAATGTTCCTTACTAGTTAACTTTAAAATTTTTAAATTAATAATTATAAAAAAACTATCCACAATTGTTCTCTATTATCCAAATTATTGATTTATAGTATTTTCTGACTTTTGTCCTTATTAAAGTGAAGAGCTGTGAATTTTGCCCCTCAAAAAGGGACATAAGTGATCTGAAAAATTTTGTATGCTAAATACTTTAGAGAACCATCATTAAACATGAGATGCTAAAGCTAATTCTTTAACCAACTCACTTATCTTGATTGTTTTATTTTTCTAAGTACAACTTCAGAAGTAATTTATCACTCTGTTAGGAGTTCAGGTAAATGTCCTTTCAACTTCTAATATTATTGCCTGCAGATCATTACTGCAGATCACTTTTTTGAGTTTTGACAGAGATTTAAATCAACTATTTCATTCCATACTTTATTCCATCTTATAGGACCTGTTTTAGCATTATATTTTCTAATTTTTCTTTCTTTGATGGTACTTGATATGACCAATTTCCTAATACTTTGGTCCTATTTTTTTATCTCTGTAGATGTATCAGCCTTTTGATCTTATTACTTCTATTGATTCCAATGTCCATTCCCACTCTATCACTTTTTCACATTTGATGTTTCAAATTTTCTTTCTGAAATGGTTACATGTTTTCTTCTGCATCTTCATTATCCACTTTCTTGCTTCTTTACTGATTTTATTTCCATAATACTTCGATTCTGTTATCTCATCTATTAGGTTTTTTTCAATCAATCCCATGTAGAAGTTAAATATATTCTGACTAGTATTTGAGATCCATTCCACTAGTTGAGCTATTTTCTTGTCCATTTCTTTTCTTTTTATTCTGTTATCAACTACCAAGCTTATCTTTTTTTTTCTGACTTTTTTTTCCTATTTGTCAAGAGTTTGTTGAAATCTTGCATCATATTTTCTATACCCTTCTGGCAAATTTTTTGCCACTGAGTTTTATATGCTGAACATTCTAGCAAGTGTTCTATTGTCTCTTTTCGCTGTTCACATGTGAATTATTCTATTTGCTTATATAAGTCTAGTCTTTTTGTAACTAGCTTTGTTAATATGAGTAGCTTGTTACTAGTTATTTTAACAAGAAAGCTTTTTCTTTGTGATTCTTTAAAGGAGATATTCCATGTGTGCCCATTATTCATTTGTTCCCAAACTAGATTTCATGTGTGTCTGTGCTGGTCTTAGATTTGATGCCCCCACTTTTTGTCTATTTTATTTTGGGTTGTCCATTAATATGTCATTATTTTGGTATTGGTTTTTTTAACAAACTATCTTATTGGAATATTCAGCATGATATCTTGATATTTGATTTTGGTAATAATTATAGGTAAGCCCAAATCTTGCCATTCTATTGTTGGGAACTTTAATATTTTTTTGACTAGAATGTCTGCTTCCTCATTGTATTGAATTTTGAAGTGTTCTTTAATCTTGATAAGGTTTAGATTTAATTTTTTTTTCTTTACTAGTTTCAATATTTGTATTCACAAGGATCAAATTTGTTTCTTTATCTATCTTTTATGGATTTTTTTGGGATTTTCCTTTTTTATAGTTTTCTATTTGGAGATATAGGCTTGGCTATTAGTGTGAATCTTGATCATACTATTAACTGATACTACTAGTAGTATGGTGACTATTATTACTAGTTCTGCTCTTATGAATGAAAGCCAATTAGCTACTTCTGCTTAGAACTTGTTTTCCCTTCTTGCTTCTCCAATTTGTATCTATACTACACCAATCTTTATATTTTTATTTTTGTAATTAACAAGGGATCTATTAGAGTAAAAGGTTATTGTTTTATTGCTATTATCCCCCTTGTTACACCTAAAGATGGGTTCCTAAAAGAGAAGACAAAGACAAAAGTCAATTATCCTTCATTAGAAAACATTAAAATTTTTAAATAATAACTATAAAAAAACTATCCCCAATTGTTCTTCATTATTCAAATTATTAATTTATAATATTTTCAGATTTTTGTCTCTATTAAAGTAAAAAGCTATAAATTTTGTCCCTAAAAAAGGGATATAAGTAATCTGTAAAATTTTATATGCTAAATACTTTAGGGATCTATTATTATTATACTTGAGTATTTCAATCAGATGGGTTTGATATGCACCTTCTTTAATATTCTCTTTAATAAGCTTCTCCTTCCAGTTCTCTATTTCTATTTCTTTTAGTTAACTTCTATTATATTGTATAGTTACTGAGTTTATATGAATTGTTTTACTTATTGATTTCTCTAGAGCTACCTTGCAACAAATAATATTTAAAAGTTGAGCTCTTCTTATAGATTTCCTAGTATTAAGATAAGGAACTATATATGTTTGTTCTATGTTGGATTCTACTATGCATCAGTTTTCAGTCTTTATCTCTTTTGGGCAGCCCTGATATTATATTAGGTTTGATCCTAAGTTTTCCTTGAAGCTGTCACATTTAAAATGATTTATTTTAATATATTTTTTATTATTATCTAGAATTAACTTTTCCCAAACAAGTTATCATTGCTAATTATTGCTTTTTATGATCACCCAAAGTTTTTGCCTTTTATCAAGGTTAATATTGAGTACTAGATATTCTAAACTTTACTTTAATCAATCTTATTTTCAAGTTCTTGTGAACTGTCTTAGCTTATTTTCTTATATCTCCCTTGTTATTGACAAGTACCATTCTAGAATAGATCCCTTACTTGTCTTTTATAAGAGTTGGAGTATTCACTAATCAAATACTTCTCTAGTTTCATAGTTGATAAGCTGATCCATATATATCAACTTATTATGTTTTAAGTGATAGAATGACTTTACTGTATTCATTTGTTATTAGATAATCTTTAATTGAACTATTTCCAATACTTCAATTAAAGATATCATTCTACTTTCAGCTATGGAAGATTACCTTTATATCTTTGATCAGTTTCAGTACTTGTAATGTGAAGTTGTCTCTTTCAGAAAGTTGGTTTAGTGAGTTACATATGAGCAGGTTGAGAGATTTCTAGTACTTAATCTGTAATTGCTTTAATCTAATAATTGTTGTGTTTTGTGGTTGGCCCTAAGTCATTTAATCTATTGCATAATTCTGTTATCTGATTTTCTTTTTACAATATCCAAATACTCTTTAAATTGTAAATACTGAGATGCTGTACTACACTATTAGGTATAGATTGACATAGTGTGGCCTTATTTTTGAATAGCTTTCTATATGCCATTATCAGGACATTACACATTCATCAGGATAGTACATTATGCTGCATTCTGAATTCAATTCTAGGTATTAAGACTTTATTCAAAATATAAAGTACTTATCTGTCAGTTAACTTTTTGTTCTTTAGAGACTTGATAACCATGTTGATTTTTTTAAATATCCATTCTTTAAACTCGATAGCAGATTTCTAATTATCTGTCCAGATTCCTAGGAATCTTGTTTGTTCAGCTCTATCCAATTCTCTAACTATTTCTCTATCAATCCCTGCTTGGATCTCTTCTGAATATTAGTTGGGGTAATTAATACTGATTTGCTATTATTAATCTACAAGTCATTTGTTCTATAAAAGATTCTTGCTTCTTTCAGAATCTTTTTCATATTCTCTTTGGATCTTGCTATCCATATTGTATTATTCATGAATGTAATAGCTGCATGCCTTGACTCTAGCTTTCTTTCAGTGTTTCTCTTTAACTCTGGATTCCAAGCCATTAATATTTTATAATCTTTTGTTTCATCATTCTGAATCTTGCACAATAAAGAATTATAGAATATTCTTCACTTTAGTGATGAAATGGTTTCTCCTTGGTCAATCCCATCCCTTGTTGTGATTACTTCAGTTAGATCTTTCTCAAATATAATCCTAAATTCTTGATTTTAAAATAGACTTATTATGATTTGAATAAAGTTTTCTAATATCTTGATTCTATTCATTGCCTTGATTAATATATTAAGGTTAATAGTATCATATGCTGTTGCTTTGTCTTGGAAAAGTATCTATAACTTCTTTTTATTTTTTTTTACTTTCTCACAAATATTATTGAGAATTTGAATTGATTCTACTATACTTTCTCCTGGTAATCCTATATAATTAGGTCCTCACAGGATATTGTTAGTCTTATAGATATTTATCAATCTATTTGTGAGGATTTTGGTAAAGCAAAGCATTTTTGTGTGACCTCTAACAATACTATTGTTCTAGTGTTGAGGAGTTTACATCCCCATAATTTTGGCTTTTCTATAAAGTATATATGGCTTTGCTTATATTCTATTGGAGTAACTTCTTATCTTAGAAAGTAGTTAAGCATCTTTTTAAATATTCTTTTTCTTTTTTATCCAGTCTTTTTAGCATTTCATAACTAATTTGTGATCTCTCTGGAGCTTTATTATTGGAAAGTTCTTAAAGCATTTTATATAGTTCTTCTTTGAAATTGGCTTTAGTAGATCTTTATACCACCTTTTTTTAATATAGTCTTTAAAATTATATTCTTCTTTTCAATCTTCTATAAGGCTATTAAAATTGATATTTTATTTTTTGAATGCCTTATAATAATACCTTCTTATTTTTATTTCGATTTCTTCTTTCTTAGTAGTTATATATTCCTTTTTTCCATCTTTAATCTTGATCCTATCCTATATTATTTTGATTCACTCTCTATCAGTTAAGGAGTTTACTATTCTCCTTTGATT
Source organism: Acaulospora colombiana (assembly GCA_910592055.1). Taxonomy (NCBI): domain Eukaryota; kingdom Fungi; phylum Glomeromycota; class Glomeromycetes; order Diversisporales; family Acaulosporaceae; genus Acaulospora; species Acaulospora colombiana. Next base: position 6,221 of record CAJVPT010004723.1, on the reverse strand, counting down.
GTTACATAAGTCATCACATCTCTGTTCCAATACTCTTTTGATAACATTCCTTATTTTTTTTTGCCTCTGTATTCTGACAAACAAGTTTTAGGCCTTTTATTGCATCCTGTATATCTTTTTTTAATAGTTTTTATAGAATTTGAGAAATGCTATATTGGATATAATAGTTTTCGATCTGATGCTTAGGACTGAAGATAATATTGTATTTTTTAATTGCTATGCTAAAAACTTGCAATTTGATTGGATTATGTATACTTTCTGCCTTCTTAAAGAGTGTGAATAGTTGAAGGGCTCTCTGATATTTAATGAATTCTGGCCTATACCTATAATGTTTTTCTTGAGAAGCAGATATTTTCTTGATTGTAAGCTTATTATATGCTGCCTTGCATATTTGTTCTTTGAATATCTTTCAGATCTTGTTTGCTTGAGCTTTTCTTTTATTTTTTTCAGGTTTTTCTTTAAACAATGGATCCATTACCATTCTGAGTTTGTGATTCAGACTTTTACTAAATACCTTCCACTACTCAGGTGTTAACCCCTTTATATCAATTCTTTGTTTATTCTTTGTGAAAGGTTTGTTTTTAATATCTCTTGTGAAGAAATTGATATTATGCATTGTTAGCACTAGTATAATATAATCACTTCCTATTGTTTCTTTCATACTTTGATTGTTGAATCTGAGTATTGAATAGTTTGTAAGGCTTTAAGATATTCATATATAATCAATTCGACTACTACTAGTAAATCCTATCTTGTTAAAGTTTTATCTTTTCCTTCAAATATAGTTTATATGTCAAGAAATAACTATTCATCTAAAAAGTTGAATAGTAATATTTCTGGGTACCAAAATAATTTAAATTTGGTTCTAGATATTGATACCCTGTCTTTTGCAGGGTTGTATATAGCATTAAAGTCTCCTATTACTATTATATGAAAGCCTCATCTATTCTTTTCTTTAATGAAGCTTTGTACTCTTTTTTGCACCTTCATGCTTCATTATTTGTCTGAGAGAATATAGATCTGAATGATATATATCTTGTTTTTTTTCATGAGTATATTAACTGTTATCATGTATTCTTTTGTCTCTTTTACTGAAGTTACTTTTCTTTCCAAATCTTTTCTTATTAAGAGACTAACTCCTACACCATATGGAGTATCTTTATTAGTACTATGAAAGTACTTGAAGGTTGTTTACTTTCAGAAGACCCATTTTGCATTTGTATTGATTAGTTTTGTTTTGTATTGCTCTATTATTACAATACCTTGTTCCTGCATTTCTTCTATAAGACTATACTGGTTTGTACTATCAGTATTATTTCTAATATTATGAATTCCTATTCTAATTACCCTTTTCTATATATCTTCCTCTTTTGTTTTTTCTATCTGTTGATCCTCTTCATTTCTCTCTAAAAATTTATATTTTTCTATTTGCAAAAAAGTATTAAGATCTTAATCACTCTGCTACCATCTACTATTGTTCTTCTCTATTTATCATGCTTTATTCTTGTTTTGCATTTTTGACTTGCGAATAATAGGCTGACATTTCTTCTCTTTTTATAATTGGACTGGTGCATTTTTTTTAGGAGCAGTTGACCCTCCTTTTGAGTAAACCTTTCTCTAGTTTGTCTAGTCATTTGCTAAGCTTCTCTAATATGGGCTACATCTGACTCTTGCTTTACAGTTAATCTTAGGCTTCTTGTTTCCTATCTTATTGTTTGCCTTTAATGTTGACTGGTATTCAAAGCTTAATTATCTGTTTTTGAGAAATATTATAAAGCCTGGTGTAGGACTTGATTTGTTTTCTAGTGTCTCTGCCTCCCTAATGACTCCCTATTACTACCAGTTACTAGTGATATAAGTCTTATTATATTTCTTCTATTTTCTGGTCAACTATTTTTTCTTCCAAGTCTTATTGCCAGTATAGCTTCTTTTTCAGTTACTATGATACTTCATTACTTTCTCTATCTCTACTTGCTCTATCTTGGCTTTTGCAATCTTGTTCCCCTGCTTCTTTAATCATTATATATATATTTTCTAACCTAGCCGAATCAGCTGACATCTTGTAATAATAATGATTCTTTGCACTCCATCCTAGCCCTTGATTGTCAATCTTTATTTGGTACTGAAGTACTTCTCTTAGATCTTTTTCACTCAAAGTACACTACTGTATAGTTTTCTGATATCAAGATAATCTTGTTTTTGAATATATAAAAGACCTTCATTTTCATATTATTTAAGGCTTCTTCTATAGATTTTGTAGATAATCCATCAACTCCATAAAATCTTAAGATGCATATCTTTCTCTTTTTTAGAATCTAAGTAATTTCTTAATCATCTTGTTCCTTATGGACTATCACAAATCATATTTGATTAGATTTTATCTTGATCACCTATTTCTTGTTCAAGTTAATATATTCTTGATAAGTATAATAATAAACTCAGAACTATTTTTGATGAAAAGATGTTCTATATTCGTGAATATTGATAATCTCTCCAAATTCTTCCATTGTTTGTTTAATTACATGTTTATCAAGCTTGTAATCTGTATCTATCAATATAATATATTTTAATCTATTTTTAGTTAATAAAAAGTTTTCTGGCTTGAAAAACTTTTTGTTCTGAGCATATCTTTGAAAGGTTAGTTGTATGCTTATATCTTTGTCTATTCTTTTAAATATAAAGTTCTCAATTTCTTTTTTGTTAACAGCTTTCAAACATCTTGCTGCATCTTTTTCTTTATCAAAACTAAATATAATTCAATGGTTATTATTAATAAATTCTATTTTGAAGAAATTCATTTGCTTAGATATTTTAAGAGCTCTTTTGAGATACATAATTTTCTCTTTTCTATTTTTTCCTGGCAACATGGCTTGAAGTACCCCCACCTTGATTGATCTCTGTTGTTTTATGAAAAATGGATTTACTATTGTCCCTTGAACCCTGTTTCTTGTATTATAAGACATGCTGTCTGTAATACAGCTTCCTTGTACTATTTCTTATAACACTTCTGTTTCTATTTGTTTTATTACTACTTTATTCTCCATTATAACTTTCTTAATGAAGTGTACTTCTTCGAGTTCTATAGAAGTTGATTTAACTTATATTGGGGATTCTTTCTATCATAGAAACTTTAACTTGATTAAAGCTTGATGCTTTTATTACTGGCTTGCTTATCAACATATTATATATCTTTTCTTCTAGCATAGATATTTTTAAATTTTTCTTTTTACCTTGCCCTTTTTCTAAAGAGTGAGGATATATTGCCATAGCATATGTTTTTTTGCCAGCACCAATGAATTTATTCTCAATAAATTGATAATAATATTATCTAGTATTAAGGAAACATATATTGACTTAGCAGGAATGTGGAGTTGATTAGTTGCTATTGGTCTCAGCTCATGCTATATCATTTTTGTTTTCCAGAGTACTTATAGAGGATCTTGATGAAAAGCTATCTTTCCCAATACTTTCAATATCTCCTTTTCTCTTCTCCCTAGGATCCTGATTATTGTTTGTTCTTTTGTTAACATGTTTTCACATGATACATAAAAAATTTAACATGTGTTATTATTCTATAAGTGTCTTTTTAATCAAGTGATCAGATAAATACTGTTATGTATTATTTTTCCATTTGGTTTATATAACAATAAGTTGCTATATTGATATTAGGAATTCTATGACATATGGCTTCTATTTATTTACACATCCACTATTTGTTTATTAATACATAACTGGCTATGATCAACTATTAATTTTACTTTAGATAACACATGCTGATTGATCACACATATTCTAGTTTATTGATCTATTACATTCTATTGTTTTATTGTGGATTGATTAGCTTGCTTTAATATATGTTAATCAAGTGAAAAGTTAACATGTTTGTATTCATGTGACATGAATTAGTTGATTTGGAGTTGTTATATCATTGTAATCTTTTAGCTATTTAATCAAATAGACTTGAATGTCCTCTTAGGTTTCAGTTAACTTTGAGGTTGTGCTAATTTATTAGTGTAATCTATTGCTTCTGAGACATCTCTTAGTGCCTAGAAAGGTGTTAACCACTAACCTGGCTAAGAACTTTGTGGAGTTGAGATTGAGTCTCAAGAAGCCTAATATAAATCAGCTTGTTTTTGCTTTTTCTCCTTTTTAAAAGCAAAAATAATCTAGATATATCTATCTTTCAAGCTGAGTAAAACTCTTTTCTTGTTGTTACAAAATAGATTTTATTGTTTAGAAGTGTTACTATCAAAATTGTGTCATTTGGCTATCAAATTATTGTTGAATTTGGCAAAAATTAATAATAAAAAGATTGATGAATTATTTATGATTGCTGCCACTCAGTATTAAAAATATCAGCAAAAAATTGGCAAAAAATATCAGCATATTATGAAAAAAAATTTGATATAAAATCTGGCAATATAGCAGTAAAAAAAAATTTTGTATACTGTGGCCAAAAATTTGATAAAAAAATTGATACTGTGGCAAAAAATTCAGCAAAAAAATTGATACTGCAGTAAAAAATTCAGCAAAAAAATTGATACTGAGGCAAAAAATTTGACAAAAAAATTGATATTGTGGCAAAAAATTCAGTAAAAAAATTGATATTGTGACAAAAAATTTGATAAAAAAATTGTTGTAAAAAAAAATTTGACAAAAAAAATTACTGCAGAAAAAAATTCAGCAAAAAAATTATTGTGCCAAAAAATTCAAATTTTATGAAATTTATTAAAAAATTATAAAAATCTATTGACTAAATTATTCATTATTTTTCTCTTTCTTCTCTTTCTCCTTTTCCACTTGCTTTTCTTTTCCCTTTAAAGATCTCGGCTTAACTCTTTTAAAACTAGTCCCAATTGATTTTACCTTGCTAAATGTTTTTCAAGATTTTTTACTTCTTTCTTTTAACCTAACTGCTCTTGAATTTCACACATTTGTGCATTTTTTTCAGTTTGTTTCTCACCTTCTAAATACATTAATGATTCCTCATATTCATAATTTTTCATCTTTTGGATTTATTTGTCAATTTTTATCTTTTCCTGTCTCTTTTTCTTGTTTACATTCCAAAATTTCTTCTAAACTGTATATCCAATTTGGCAAGCCTTCTGATGGTATCACATTATAGAAATATGAATTATTATGATATCATTTATAAGTTGGCTGGAATGCTTGAATTGATTTCAAATATTTATCCAAATACTGTATTTCAATAAATCCTTTAACTATAAGTAATTATAATTAATATTGTAATGATTTGACATAAAATATTTTATCGAAAAATAACTCTTCAGAATGCCAACTGTAATCATATACATTATTCTTCTTTTAATGAGGTTTCTCAGATCAGTATCACTTTTTTTAGGTGAATGCATCTTTGTTTCTTTAATTATATTAATTAATTTATCCCGATATTTGACAACTTTCTTTGACCTTCGTTCAATAAGCGACTGTATGCTTTTAATTCTTCATATCCTTTTCTTAATAATTTATTAAAAATTAATACTTGAAGATAGTATAAATACAGAATATTATTAATCTTACTTTGTTTAACTGGTTATTTGTATATAGGTGACGATTGTTTGCTTCCAGTTTTCCAGTTTCTGTCTTCCAATATCTTTCTCTCTGATAGTGATATAAAGCATATAACCATTTGTTTATTTGCTTTTATGAGAGATTAAAATATGGAACCATGGATTTTATTAATTTAAGTATCAACTTTTATAATATTTGTTTATTCATATCACTTGAAAAAACTTTATTTACCCTCAATTTATATTTATCAAAAATAGTTTTCATTAAGGTCTTCATTTTTGCTCTCGTTTCTTCTGGTTTCAGCTCATCTTTGGTAACCAGTTTTGTCTCTTTACTACTCCTCCTAGATTGAATTCTTTGATACTTTCCTAAATTCGGCAAACTTTCAGATTCTGATATATCGGCTGCTCTAGATTCTACAACAACTATAGTATTAAGTTCAGGTTTCACAGATTTGAACTGATTAATTTTCTTTTTTAAATCTTCTATTTTATTTTTTTGCTATTCTAATTCTTCAGAAAACTTGCTATAATATATTTCATTAGGTCTAATTATTTTATAAATTTAGCATTTTCTCTTTTTAGTGTTTTGACCCACATGCGTAATTCTTCGTTTTTTAAATAAATCAGTTGATTAATAAAGATAAATTTTAATAATTCAGCAATAATTTAATTCTAATCTTTTTCAAT
>CAJVPT010004722.1:0-13054 GCA_910592055.1 Acaulospora colombiana | reverse complement strand
GTATGTATAGTTTACTTTTGTTTAATAAAGCGCACATAACTAGCCTGACAGCGGGTTAAAAAAAAAAAAAAAAAAAAGATAGAGAATATAATAAATCTATCAGGAGAGTATAATATTATTTCCAAAATCTGATTTAGAGTAACTAGTTTAGATTTTGATTTGTTTAGTTTGAACTAGTTTAGTGAACTCCTCATATTTTTTAAGTAATGTAGTTATTTAACTAATAATGTGCAAAGATGAGTTAGTTATCAAGTAAAAGCCATCTATATTATATAAGTTTTCTTTTAATATCTCAATAAAGGCACATGCTGATTACATAATTGTGGGTTAAAAAAAATAAAAATAAAAAATACACTTTCTTTCTTTTTATAGATCATTCTTAAAGTTTGTTTAATTTGTTATCTTTTTTAATTGTAGTTTGATATTATTTGCCTTTTAAAAAGTAAATATTTTATATTATATATAGTATTTTCTTACAATTGGCTTTTAAATTATTGATCAATTTAAAAAGTTTTTTTTAATTACAGGTTTTTAATTGATTTAAGCTTTTTTGAGTAAATAATAGACTTTATTGATTTTTCTATATATTTTATAATCTTGCTTAGAAAAAAAATGACCTTATCAATTTTGCACTTTGTTTTATATATTAAGATATATTTTTCTTTTCTTTAAGATTTCATAAACTCTTTTAATTATTATTGTTTCTATTTATTACTATATCTTGTTTAATTATCTGAGACAGATTTCAATTTAATATAAATATTATAAATAATTATTTATAATTATCAAGATTAGTATCTATCTATTATTTATATTTCTTCTACTATTTTGTGATCAAGTTGATAATATATAGAATTTTTATATTCTTACCTTTTTACTATTTTAGGACTTTTTCTTGAAACAAATTATTGTTTATAAGTCTTAATATAAAAAGAGTGTAGTTATTATTAATCGTTGTTTTTATCAGAAGATTATAAAAATTATGTACATATTTTAATCTAATATTTGTAAAAATCTATATATAGTCAATTCTATTGAAAGTAGCCATATTAAATCATGTAAAGATATTATTATTGTCTTTGACTATCTATAAATTTTTAATATTTAAGATAATTGAATAAATCATTTTTAGCTTTTTTATATCCTGATAATACTTTGTTACTAAAGAAAAATCAATTTGTAGTTGGATTATTATTGTATTGAAATCATCTATAATAATAAATTTAAAATTTTTTTTTTTGTTTTTCACAAATTTTCTTTTAAAAAATTTGATATAAATATTTATTTTTTTTCTTTTTAGAAGACAAGTAAACTTGATATATTTTTAATTTATGTTTTCAATAAAAAATAAACTCTATTATATAATACTCTATCTTATCAATATATATTAACTTTTTTATAACTTTTTTTAATTAAAAGACTTACTTTTGACTTTTTAGATCTATTATTATTACTATTATAAAGAATTTATAAGTTTCTTGAAATTTGAAAGTTAAATTTTCTATTTTGGTTGTTTTACAGATATCTAAAATATTGATATTTGTTTGTTAGATTTTATTTCAAAGTATTTATTAGTTAAAAGTAATATTAATATTTCTAATATTATAAGTATCAATAGTTATTATATTGTTTTGAAACTAATTATAGTTATTTATTCTATTTAAGTTTTAGTCTTTGTAAAGTTTAATAGTATTTAACTTGATTGTTGTTAACAAGTTATTTAATAATTGAAAGAAATAGTAGTAAATTTATAAAGAAATATATTATTAAGTAATATATATAATAATATAGTTTTCTTTATCTAAAAAGAGCTTAATTTTTTTTAAGAATTATATTTTTCTTTAGTATACTATAGTTGAACTAGTGCAACTATTATAATTAATTGATATCTTTTTTATTTTTGAATTTAAAAGGTTTTAGTAATAATTATTTATATTATTAATTCTATTATTAAGTGTGTTTAAGTTGATTATAATTAACTATCAAGAATAAGAACTTCTATATTTAGTATCTAAGTCACTTTTATTATTGGACTTTTTGATAGAATAGTAACTTCTTTTTTTATTAAGATGCTTCCTATTACTATCTGTTGCTATAGTAGAAATGATACTTCTAGCTCTGTCTATTGATTTTTGATCAAATTTATATAAATTTTAATTTTTAGGGATTGGTATAACTTTTTTTTTTTTAAATGCTGGCTCAACCTTGTTTTATTTGTATGTTTGCAGCAAAATTATATAGGAGAACTATCCTAGAACTTACTACCTGTTTTTTATCAAATAAAACTCAATAGAGAATTTCCTTTCATAGAGAAACTCACCTTCCGACTTGTTGCCACCCTTTATAAGGAGATTAACCTGCCAAGGTTGGGCTAGTACTAAAATAAATTTCAAAGATAAAAAAGTTGTCTATAATGTTTATGAGCCAATAATTCATAAAATCATTATCACAATCTTTATTAGTGATATACCTGTATATTTATATAAGGCAACTGTCTTGCTTTAGCCACTTACATTACTCTTTGTATATAGATAAACAATATATATATTAACAAGTACTCATATATCTGTTTATATTAGTAATCTATATACAACAGTAGCTTCTATATATTTTACTAACTATGTATAAGCACTACTTTATCAGAAAACCATATGATTCCTTCTTAATTTTTCCTAGATTATTTTTATTAAGAGTAGTTTGGTTATCAGGTCATCAAATTTTCTTTATCCTGGATCCAGATTTTGGTTATTCAGAGTAGTCAATAGATTTTTTCTTTTACCAAGGCTTTCCAATTGTTAAGTCTATAAGTCAAGACATACTATATGCTTGAAGTCTTGAAATCAGATAAGATCTTCAATCAGTCCTTCCTCAATGACATGCAACCAGTTTAGGGATATACTCTTCTTGTTACTAGCAGATGGTAACAAGGTCCTATCAAGAATAATCCTACTCGATTTCAAATAGTGACCTGATCACAATCTTTATATAGACCATCTTGTGTTATGAAAATCTTGATTTTTGATGAGAATTATTGGAAAACTGCCAATTGTCTTAATCTGCACTAGCTATACTCAGAAACATCAGTTATATACAGTTAGGCCAATGGATGATATATCAGATTCTATCTGCTTATTGATCAGGGAAATCATATTAGCCCTCTGGAGGATTTAAACCTACATCTTGTGATCTGACTTACAGAGTGCTAACTATTGTACTACAGACCTGTAAGTCCTGAATTGATATAATTAATATATTAGTGTCCATATTATAACTATACTCTACTATTAATCTAGTTTTTCATCTATTTTATATTATATTTGATTTTTGTTTTTCCTATTCTATTAGTTTGTTACATGACTAATTATATGGGTTTAATATTAGATTTTATGACTTAATTATGATTTTTTTTCTTTTAAGAATATTTTTGCTCTTGTTTGAAGTGTTTTCTAATACTTTAGATAAGTTTGTGTTCATAAATATATGCTATTTTAAAATATTATTCAGATCTTGTACTAATAAAAAGCGAATTATAATGTAAACTTTTCTTTTTAGTATATATGAATTTCTAGAAATATAATATAATTTAACTTAGTATATTTGACTATTCCTATAATCAAACTAGTGAAAGTATTATGTGTTTTATATAGTTGTAAAGATTATGAGTTGTGTTATTTAATAATCTTATTAATTTTCTTATTATTAGATCCATGTTAAGTATAAATAGTCTTAATAGTTTTTTATTAATATGAATTATTTATTTTTTATAAAATTGATATATTGCTTATAAAAAATAATATATGTTTTGATCCTTCATTGTGATTTTAAATAATTGTAAATATAAATATTTATTGTATATATATATTTATTAAGAATAAATTTAATTTCTTAACATGAATAGTTTCAGTCAATATTTATTAATATAACTACCAGTAATGTTTTTTTTTCTTCTTTTATTTGTAAGAACACTTTTTTATTCAGTAATTGGATAAAGTTTATTTATTTATCTATTTTTATAGATATAATAGTGAAGTTTTCATTCTCTTTTTTATTAATCTTTTTAAGATATTATAATATATCTTTCTTCTCTTCACAATAGAATATTGTTTATTACTATTAATAAATTTTTTTTTAAAAAATTAAAAGTCTTTTGATAAACTTAATATATTTTAAAGATATATTTATTTTACTTCAACTTTTTCTGGAAGTCTAGAAATAAACATATTCATTTTATATTTACTATCCACCTTGATATAAAAAAATTGATGTTGAATGTTTTTATTTGTTTTTTATCTTGTATATATATTGCTTAGCTATATTGTTTTCTTTAATATTTTCACTAATAATTTTTATTTTTATTATATCTCCTATTTTAATTTCAGTATTATTTGAGATTTCAATTGTTGTAAATGTTTAAACTTTTATAATTATTGCCTTATTTGATAAGCAATTTATAAGAAGATTATTTTAGATATTAATTGGTATATTATAATATTTTATAAAAAGCGTTATGATTGTTTAACTTATTCTATTATATTTAAGTATTTATTCTTTAAGAATAGTGCTAGAAGATCTTTTTTTTTCTTATATTTTAATCTATAAATAAAGGATATATTGTCTAAAGATAATATAATCAACATTCAGGATTCTAGCAATAATATTGTTTATAATTGAGTATTTAATTGATCTGGAACAAGATTTGTAATAACTTTTTGAGTTAAAGTAATATTAAAAAAGGTTTGTATTGCTTATAGTTTTCTTTATTAATCATATTTGTTTAATAATTAAACTAAGATTTCTATAATATATATATATTTTTTTTAAAGACCTCTAAATTTTTTTTTTTTTTGTGAATAACATTAAGTGCATGACTTTATTCAACAATTATATTATTAATCAACACTAATAATCATTATATAAATAATTATAGCTAACCATATAAATAGACACTTACAAACTCTGAAAATATATATTGAGAAAGAGAAAAAATGATAAATAATATTTAGCTGCTAGTTTATTATTGATTAGTAAGGGTGCTCACTGGAGTAATATGATGGTGCATGTGACAGTTTGGTTGGTGAAATCAGGTTTTTATTGTACTGGGCCTGGGAACCAGTTTGAAGCATGCTATAGGCCATGGGTCTTTCCTTACTAAAGGCCATGAACCTAATAAGGCATGATTATCCTATATTGATCTTTTGAAGGGAATAAATTAATCATAGTTTTTAATAGAATTTTAGGAGAAGGTTGAAACAGAAGAATGTCCCGTTGTCATATCTTCTAAGTTGAATAATAGTGATATTATCAAGTGTTTAAATCAAAAGCTCTTATCTAGCTATTTACTTCGGATCAACGCAGTGACAGTCTAGGCCCTCAGCAAGTAAATTCTTATACTTTTGATACTGTTAAATAAAATTTTCACTGTTACTACCTTTTCTCCATTTAGACAGCTTTGTAAAGTAGCCAGTGATTATAGAAAGGCATGCCTAGAGTTTTAAAAATATGGCCTCCTTTGTTACAGATTCACCTTTCAATTGTGAGAGATCTTGTTTGGTCTTTTTCTTGTGTTAAGCTCACTGTCTTGATCAGGAAAAAGTCTTGATATTTCATAGAGTTGATGGAATGTTTTAGTGAGAGAAGGGGTGAAAGGCCTAGGAAGAAAACCTTGGAAAAGGGCAAAGCTGTCCATTGGCAAGAAGAGTATAAAGTGAAGGGGTAAGTGTAAATGGAGAAAAAACGAAGAGATGGAAAAAGTTAAGGAATTGGATAAGAAATAAGAAGAATAAAAGTATTCTTGTCTATGACGATTCAGGCATACACAAAACCTCACTCCAGGAGTGTCCCTCCCTTAAAAGATGGTTCCCTTTGTCTCAAACATTTGCCATGTGCAGAATTCAGGTCTGCTCGTGCTTTTCTAGACATAATACTTTCTATACATCAACAAGTTAGGTAACAGAGTCTCATATGGGTCAACACATCTCAGACTTTGTCTGATGCATAGTTGGTAGTACGTATAGAGTAAAGAAGGGGAAGGGAAAAAGAAAATTTTCTAAAAAGAAAATTTTCATGAAATAGAGGGGAATGGAAAAGAGTTTTTTGACCTATAAAAATTTATGTTTTTTTATAAATATATTAGTTATATTATATAGAAAATAAGTTGATTGTATTTATTTTTTTTTTTTTAAACCCTCTGTCAGGCTAGTTATGTGTACTTTATTAAATAATTGTAAGCTGTACATATAGTATGAATTGCTAAAGTTAAAACTCTAATTAGCTCACTCGTCTTAGTAATTACTCTAAATACAACTTTGGAAGTGATTTTTCGTTCCATTAAAAGTTCAGGTGAAGACTTTTTCAAATTTTAATATCATTGCCTGCAGGCACTGCTGCAGAGTTAATTGTATTTGTTATATATATTTTTTATTGATTGTTATTATGTTTTTTTTAAACATATATTACAATTTTGTTTATTTCTTATATTATTTTGATACTATTTATTATTTATTATATTATATTAATAGTATTTATTTGATGTATATATTATAATAATATTGATATTATTGATTAACTAGTAATAAATATGAGAACTTAAAGAATTGTTAATAATTGACTTATATAAATATATGAAAAGTATATTAATGCTATTTATTAGATATGTCTTTTAAATTTATTGAAATATTATATATATCTGTGTTTATATAATATAATATTATTAAAATATTATTATTATGATATATATTTTTTCATTACTATATAGTTAATAAAACTTGAATATCTCTCTAGATTAAAAATAGTTTTTAAAAAAAGATAAAAATAAAAATAAAATGTTTCTTACTAGAAAATATTAAAATTTTTAAATTAATAATTATAAAAAAACTATTCACAATTATTCTTTATTATTTAAATAATTAATTTATAATATTTTCTGATTTTTACTCCTATTAAAATAAAAGCTATAAATTTTGTTTCTCAAAAAAAAAATAAGAAATGTAACGAATCCGCGCCTGCCCCCATCAATTCTGTGTAAGTATACATGACTCTGTGTGACTATGTACCCGAAGTCCGCCCTGTCTACTATTTTTGGACTCTCTGTGTAATATTATCCGAGATCATCTTTAGCAATCCCGGACGGAGTGCCTTTCATAATAGTCAATTTGTCTTGTTTCCCCAGAATAGAAATTAGCCCCGTAAACAGTAGTAGCGTGAACCAATAGATTTCTCTTATTATTATTATTTTTCTTCTTATTTTTCTTTTTAAGTTATATTATAGCCCCATAAGTCTGGACGTTCATTATATCAAGATTTATGTATTTTTAATTATTGTATTTATAGATTTATTTATGTTATTTTAACTAAAAAGTACTTTAGGCCAGATTCTTATATAGAGAGGAAAAGCCTCTCCTGAAATAAAACAACTTTGTTGTCTTGTTGACCAAATAACAATTGTTCATTGACTTATTGAAATAAAGTCTTTTATAAGAGATCTATAAAATTTTATATATTAAATACTTTGGTGATTTATTATTCCTCTAGATTTTATAAGTATTGATTTGAGTTATTACTTTTAGAGCTTCTTTTAATATTTAGAAAGGTTTTAATCTAGCCTAACTAAAAGCTTTATAAGATTGATATTGAGTTTCAAGAGTTTATTATAATTTAATCTTTTTTTTTTTTAAAAAAAAATTTTTATATAGTAGAAGTTAATAATTTGTAAATATTTACTTCTTTTTATATTTTGTAAAGTGCTATTGAACTTGTTTTTATAAGTTGTTTGATTATTAGAATAGTTATTTATATTTTTTTTGACTAATTTCTCTTTTATTCAAAAAATTATCAAAAAAAAAAAATTTTTTCTAAAAATTGAAAATTAGCAGAAAGATTTTTTTTTTAAATAAAGTTGATAAATTTAATTTTTTCTTTTTTAAGTATTTATAGTCAAGTTAGATTGTAGTTTATTAATTAATTAAAAATATAAGTATATTTTTATTTGAGTAGTATTATATGGTTGCTTTCAAAAGTTTGAGTCAACTTACTATGTTTTATTATAAATTTTAACTTTAACAATTTTTAAATTATTAACTATATAGTCAAAAATTATAAAAATCACTGTATATATATTATATCTTAATACTTATTCTATTTCTTATATTTTTTAAAAAAAAAATTTATTAATACATTCTAAAGTTTTATTATTGCTAAATATATTTATTTTTTTATTAATTATTATATGATTTATGATAACAGCCAATTAAAATTTTCCAAAAATAAAAATTTGATAAAGAAAAAAAATTTTTAACAATAATAAAACTTTAAAAACTATATATAAAAATTTTTGAAAAAATAATAATAAATAAAACTAGTATTCAAATATAATATATATGATTTATAATTTTTCATTATATAATTAAGGATTTAAAAATTGTCAAAGTTGAAATTTATAATAAAAACATAGTAAGTAGACTCAAACTTTTAGAAGCAACTATATATACTAAAACTAAACATTAATATTAAATCTAATTAATTCATTATGAACAATAATATCCTCTATATTTGATCTTGGAAATAATACTCTTCTAGTTTACCATTTCATTATTAGCAGATTATTACTACTGAATTTTTTATCAAACTATTGAAATATAAAAAACTACAAAAGGAATTAATTGAAAGAAAGGAAAAGAATATATATAAAAATGTTTAAATAGACTATAAAAAAATAAAATAAAAAAAAAGAAAATAAAATTCTTTAGCTTTTTTTAAAGATTTGTATATCAAAACTTTTTTTCAATAAGAAATATTTATTTGAAATATTTTTTTTTCTAGTTATCTATATACTCTTAATTTTGATTTCCTTCTCATATACTATCTGAGAAAACTTATCATATAGTAGGAATCTTTATTTTTAGAAACACATTTAATTTCAATCTTCTTTGAGTAGAAATTTTTTATTTACCTATAATAGATAGGTAACTTATGATGAACTTCAAATTTCTATGTAACTTAGTAGGGACTGTACTATATTATTTCAGTATAATATCTTTTAGCAGCCACATCTAGTTAAAAAAATTTTACTGATAATATCATTTATTATTCAAAAAGTCAAATTTTATAACAATCTTTTTATCTTGTAAAGAATCAATAGAAAGAATTTTTTTCTATAATATTAGAATTTTAATAATAATATTTATTATATATAATATATATATAGTAAAAAACAAAAAAATTTTAGTTTTATAAAATAATTTTAATTAAAGTAATTTATATTTATTTAAAAATAATATTTTTAATTTTTTTTTTAAATTTAATATATTAAGTTATATAAAAATTAAAAGTTATATATTATATTATAACAAATTATATATAAAACTATATTTAAAAAATTAAATTTATATATATAAATTTGTAAAATTTGTATATAATATAAAATTTTTAATTAAAATAAAAATATAAAATAACAATAATAATAATATTTATAAAATAGTTTAGCTCTACTTTACTTTATTTTATAAGGGAAGAAAAATACATCTATAAGCTGATTCACAGTAAGCTTAGGAGTGCCCAATATTAACTTTCCAAGCTTCTAGCCAAGCCAGTATCAGTTTACACCTTTCTAGGCACTAGAAGAAACTTTATCAACAATAGTTCTCACTGATAAATAAAAAAAAACCCAAACTTTGTAAAGCCCAGAAAGATATTAAAGGTTTCCAAGGACTAGATAGTAAAGTACCCTGATTTCATATACACTTATCTAAACAACAAAACAAGTTACATAAATATATGCACATCAAATAAGTTAATATCAAAACAATATAACAAGGTTCACTAAGTATTTATAAACAATCAATCTATCTTTCATAACAAAGAAGATTAACAACCACTTTGATAAACAAGTAGATCAAAATAGGAAGGATTAATAATTCATTCGAGTAAACAATATTTCAAACAAAACAATAAATAAGAAACCATGCAAACCTTACTAAATATAAACAAACAAAAAGGAAAACAAAATAGCAAATCAATAATTTATCTTTCTTTATATGTAACCAATATGATAAAGGAACAGAAAATTATACAAATTGCAAAGAAGAGAGAGCTCCATATCCTTGATACAATAGTCAAAATAACTAAAAAGCATAATCAGAGAAAGAAACATGGATTACCCAAATTATTTTCAATATTCTCACTTTACAAGACAAGATTAATCAAACTTCAGGATTAGTAGAATACTCAATACTTGATAGTATTCTTGCAAAGATCTTAAATATAGATCAAACTATATTTATTAAAGCTGAGGTTCTCAAATAACATATTCCATATCTTTGGAAACAAGGTCAAGGAAAAAAAGAAGACTTTATGGCACCCTTTCTGAAGAAAAAAGTCAAATGTGTCTTGAAACAAGACATCACTACAAACTGTTTATCCTCACATATCCCTCAAACTTTCCAGATTAAGAGTGAGTTCACAAACTTCATAATAGGAAATCCAATATTAAATAAGAATATCTTCTCAAATGAGGATATGGAAGTTTAATTAACCATCAAAATTGAAATTCTAAAGAACACCGGAATTAAAATGGATGATAAAGAACTAAAAGAAAAACTTGAAGAAGAACTTAAAATGGAAAATATTCAGGAAAGAGTTAAAGAAGAAAACATAATAGAATAAACCTTCTACAATACACAAAATAGACTCAAGCCATCCAGCCTAAATCCATTGTATGTCACTAAAAGAGGAGAATTCAAGGTTGAAATTCTTACCTCTAAAATACCAGGAGATATAGAAAAGAAACAAATAGCTTATCTCCAAGGTGCCTTAAGTCTACTCAAAGACATGCTACTATTCAAAAAAGACCTTTTCAATGGTAATGCCTGGACAACTTTTACCTTTAAGGAAGTCGAAGATGCTTTACAATATATAGAAAGATCAACAAGAAAGAAGGAGAAAACTTTACTTTGATTTCTAGACAAGCTAAAAAATGGTAAACTTCATATTCACTATCAGAAAAGAAGTTTTTCAAACAAGAGGTGGCAAAAAAAAAAAACAAGACAATAATTGCTACACTAATTGATCTTGACCATAGTTATACTTGTCAATAAATTAAGGCCATCTTACAAAAATATGGAAGGGTCTTAAGTATCCATATTTATAATCACTCTCGTTTTCAAAGAAGAAACAAGGTATGACTTATTTCAAATCAACAAGATCTAGAGAATAGATGGTTCATATATGTTAAAACACATACTTTTAGAGAATTTTCATTCAATATGAACTAGATGATTATGAAATTGATGCTATTTTCAAAAATTGTAATAGCCAGTTTCTACTATTGTATAGAATACACAATACCTTCATGAGTCTCATAATAAGAGCAAAACAATATGCAAGGGCCAAAGCATGTTATATACCAAGAAATTCATTCACTCTAAAAAGAAGAAAATATGCAGTAGTTTGTTTTACAACAGCAGAAGATCTACACAAGGCTTTGAGACAACATATATTTATATATGATCACAAACTCAGTTGAAGTGCTAGGAAACACTTTGAAAAAGAAACAATACAAAACAATAGAGGAGCTCAAACTGAAAATAGTAATAACAATAAAGAAAAAGCTCATTCTGAAACAATACAGACCAAACTGCATTCAAGACAACTGGATCAAATTGATATTAGAAGCAATATCAAGGCAAGCTAATACACATTATCTGAGGAAGACTTAGAAATACTGTATAAAGTGACTCTAAGAAAAGAACAGATCTAGAAAGAAGAAAAAAAAGAAGAAAACACAATTCTCGAAATAATAAATACATCACTGGAACAACAAAGACTTCCAAGCATTTGCTACAGGTAGTAACAAGAAGCCAATAAATTATTGTAATAGAATAAGAAATTTGTATAATAGATCTGAAAGTTCTTATCCTGAAAGTGAAAGTAATCAAAACCTCTTTACCAGATCTTGAATAATCTCAAACAATTAAATAATAGAATAAACCTTATTATGGAGAAAACAGTTAATTAAAATAGGGTAAGAGAAAAGTTATAGAGCAATTGCTCCTGAAATTAGCACCAGTCCAATCAAAATATACTAGGAGAGAGTTTGACCCACAAGAGAAAACAAGTTCATCCTGGAAAAAAGGTACAATCTCAAAGGAAACAGTAGATACCAACATAATCCCTTCTGATATAATACACAACATATCACTAAATGACTTTATCAGTACAATTAAAAAGAACACTAGTAATAGAATTGAAAGGAGTATATATTATATAACAAGTATACTATAGATAATTCTACATTAACTAATACCATTTTAATTGGAATACATAATATTAGAGGAATTAATATCAGCCTGAATCAACAAAGGCTATATAAACTTATACAATAATTCAACATAGATATTCTAGATATTTATGAAACTAAGCTAACAAATGAAGTAGTAGAATTCGTTTTTACTTCACAATAAATATACAAGTTTTTTTACAGTAGCAATATTAAGAAACCCAGAGAATCTGGAGTGGGACTCTTCATCAATAGAAACATCAATAAAAAGTTGAAATCTATTGAAAAAATAGAAGTTTATATAATAGAAGTCAACTTTCTATCAACAAGATTTAAGCTTTGTATCTATCAAATATATCTGCTATCAGAAAAAACTATTAGTAGACAGCTACAACAGCTTCTTCAAAACAAAATTCTAGACAAGTAGAGAAATCACTTCAAGGTTATAATCATAAGAAATTTTAATGCATTTATTAATCCAATAGCAGATCGGCTATCCATCAATAAAAGGATACCAAAATACAGAAAAGTTGAAATAGGTCTCTTCAACTTTTTAAAAAACTGGAACTACATAGATGTCCAGAACTCTTGAGAAGAAGAAAACACTATTTTTATATAGACAAACAATATATTATATAATAGAATCGACTATATCTGGACATCAGCAGAAATCAGGTTAAATAACATATATAAATTCAAAAAAAAATTTTTTTTTTTTAAGTGCTGGCTCAGCCTTACTTTATTTGGATTAAGTAGAAATGTACATATTGTTTATGCTAAAAC
>CAJVPT010004721.1:0-13055 GCA_910592055.1 Acaulospora colombiana | reverse complement strand
CGAGGTGTACGACCCCTGGATCCCCGCATTCTATTGCACTCTATGGACAATGGATCCCAGAAGAGGCGATACCTCCAGAAATATAGCTCTCGCTGAACTCGAACAACTATACCCATTTTTTGTTTTTTTTTTTGCCACCGTCTGCGCTTTCTTCCCTTTGTTCATTTCCCCTCTAGACCCTTGTCCCTTGCAGGTATCAAAGATCGAATGCGGCACTATCTGTTCCTTTTGGCTCGACCAGACGATCTTCTAGTGGCTGTTGATCCTGCTGTAGGCGTTTCGTTCCGATCCTTCCCTCCTCATCCTCCCTCCCTAACCGCTTTCCTCCTCGCTGTTTACGCTTTATCAGCTCTTATTTAGCGCTACGACCATTGTTGGCTACTTTTTGCGTCTTCTTCTTGTCTTTGCCGAGTTCGTTTCCCGAGTACACGCTGCTCCATGTATCCTTGGTCGCCTTTGCCAAATTCTTGTAATTCATCTCCACTTTTTTGACGCCAATTCTCTTTGGATTGGGGTATATGAGCCTGGCTGTGACCCCAGATTTGACTGTCCCGCATCACTCCTGGCCAGACAAGATCTCCGAAAAGCCAGACGAGGCCGATCCCATCAAAGATCATCCAGATAGCCTATCTTTCATCTCCCAAAATCCCCAACGTATCACGGTCCAAGTGTTGGAGGGTTCCTCGGTTGCTGTAAACATGTTCAACAAATTCAAGCTCCGACAGGCTGCCCTTTGACCTCGGCCCCAGCCCTTTCGATTTCTGGATATTGGCGATATCCTTTCGCTTCGTTTCTTTTTGGTTATCTTTATCTGTTCTCAACAATTTCATCGCTGTATTTTGGACGCATTCCTTTCCCATTCCACACCTGGTCATCACAACACACAAAACTCAACTCCATCCAATAGACAAATTCAAGGTGGACGAGAACGAGACGATCGATACGAAACAGTCACATAGCGCATCTCGAGTAATATATAGACGTTTTCAACCCGATACGAACGTGTAACGAAGGTGTCAACATGGCTACCAAGCGTGTTTCGACCCGTGAGGAGTTGCAAAACATGAGTCGGGCGGATCTTCAAAAATTGGCAAAGGTGGGTGGATAATTATTGTACATCACCTGTTATATTCGTCGTCCTGTTGAATCCGTCTACGGGGATCAACGAGCGGATCGCGAATGTGGCGCCATGCCTTTCCAGGTAATAGATCGCTGATGCATCTCATTCATCATAGGATCACAACATTAAAGCCAATATGAAGACAAACGAGCTCATTGATCGACTAGTCAGAGCAAAGTAAGACCCGTTTGTTCATCATAGTTGTGACCGCACTCATAATCCACTCTCCTTTTAAAAATTCCGTCAGGCTCGCATACGTTCCGCCACGTTTACCTCCCAGCTCTGTACGCAACGAGAGAACAGGCGCTCAACGCAACCCCGACGAACAAGAAAACCTTCCTACCCCAAAGCTCACTCCCACTGCAAGCTCGGCGGACCGCGAGTCGGTCGCTAGGCTGAAGGGAAAGGACCACATAAAGTCTTCAGCCGGAAAGTCACGAATTCCTGTTCCAGGAGGTGGTAGAAAAGTCAGTGGTGTGCGAGCACTCCTCCCTCCCGCGGTGGTGGCTGCACACCCGCTCCCACCGCCGTCGGAGAGTCCTTCAAAGACGAGAGGAAAGGTCAAGAAGGCAGAAAAGATCATGGAAAAGGAAACAACGAGTCCTATTAGGCCGTATGCCGATGAAGACCATGACATGGAGGGTAATCCAGGTGAGTTGCCTCGTAACGTGAAAATATATTGCTAAAGTGGTCCAGCTCCTATGATAGGAAATGCTACCCCGACCGATTCTCTTCCATCCGCTGGATCGACAAGCCAAAACCCCGGTCCTACTCTCCCTGCGTCCTCCTTGACGAGTCTGCTCGAACGGAGGATTGTCAAGTTGGAAAAATCGAGCGCGGATAACCAATCAACGAGACAACAAGACATGAGCTACCTCCTTGCTCAACTCAAGGAGGCCCAGGATGATATCGTCGACCTCAAACAACAGAATGAAGATCTCAAGAAACGGTTGGACTCGGTCGGCATTCATTTCTCTTTCTTATGACCTAGCTGACATTTATATTAGGAGGTTGCGACGAAAAAGGAAATGAGCGATATTATTAACCGCTTGGCTGAGCTGGACGATCAACTCGCCCGAATGAATATCCGACCTGATCCATCAGTTACCTCTTCCGAGGCCGAACTGCCCTATGAGGCTCCAATGCCGCCCCGCAAGCTAGAGTATCAAACGCCACCCAGTCAAATCGGGTTGCTCGTCGGTCGTATGTCAAACCCAAGTCTGGCCCCTGCCGCAAGAATTCACCCAAGTGCAAGTCGACGTGACAGGAAGGAGCGCGCGCGTCATACACCACCTCCTCAACCTCGTCGATATCCTCTGAATCCTGACGAGTCACCCAGTCCTCAACGTCGCTCTAGTGCCGCATCTACTTCTCTTCTTCCGATTAGTGGATCGGTAAAGAGGGGAAGCAGTGCAATGGGTACTCCCCCCACGTCTAGTCCACGACTAGCTAATTCCAGGAACGCGTCTCCCATTGCTGAGCGCAGCCAGAAACGACAACTACTGAGAGACAAACGGTACTCTATGATGGAAGAGGAAATGGATGGCTATCAAAGTGATACGCCACCACGAGAGTTGAATCCTGTCCAAACCCTTGCTCCGATTGAGTCGCAGGGTGATTCAGAAGTGACACTGTCCCCCCGACCACCTTTGCCATTCCCCATCGTTGCTTCTCCTTCTGCTGCTCCGGTGGAAATAGAGATGGATTCTCAAAGCAGGAAGCCTTCGAGCTCTCGCAGGCGTTCACCTGCCAAGTTCACTCGGGGTCGTCGAGCTCATCCCTACGATGTGCAAAAGACGCGTGAGTCGGCAAGTCCAGAAGCCGGGCCCAGTTCGTTACCAGACGGCGAACGGAGTGTGCCGAATATGAAGATACCTTGGTTTGGTGAAACACCTGATCCTAGTCGAGCCCCAGGTCCATCCAGCTTTCCTGGTGGTTTTATACCCAAATTATCCCTTGCTCGATCATCCCTATCCGGTAGCGCTGCTATGCTTATGCACGATCCTATTGAAACACCAGAATATGAAGAACCTCGCCAAGTAGAGGAAACGCCGCCTGCTTCACGAACCCGCTATGGAACTGAATTCAGGAGCACTCTGAAAGCAAAGTTCTCAGATAGTGCGCCTGCTTGGCGATAACCTTTTATGCCTAACCTCCCCATCTTATAGCGCCGTAAGTCATTGATTTCTGCCTCCCTGTACAAACGTGAGGGCCACTGTTTGTCAAGTGGTTACTCGCATATACATACACCATTTACTGCTTTGCCCCTTCCTCCCCCCTCTCTGCCTCTGCCTCTCGAACCTGACTTTGTATATTACTCTTCATGGCATCTTTTTCTTATTCTGGCATCTTACCGCCTCACATCTGCTCCATTGTTCCCATAATAGTCTGTCGCATACGCAAGATCTGAGCCTAGGCCCTATGTCGTGTCATTTTGTTATGCTCTCGCAATGAAAATAAATCATGATTATCTGAGCTCATACCTTTATGTGTGCCTTGACTGCAAGGAAGGTTTCTGCGATTCTGAGTTGAGCCTCAATTCATTGAGCCTTTAGCGCGTTCAGATCTTGCTCCCTCCTTGAATACGAACGCCGTTCATCTATCTTCCATTTAATATCGTATCGTATAGACCAAGATGCCGAAGAAATATCTTATACACTATTCAATGTCTCATGGAGATTTTCGGTACCCCGAGCTACAATCTGTGGCAGAGCTATTCGACTTTCAAATCACTCTTCCCGAGGCTGAAGAAGACCGCGATACATCCCGCCCATTTCTGATTGTGGAACTCGAGAAGGAAGATCATGCGAGGCATCTTGCCAAGAGGTGTATTCTTGTAAAGTACGCTCTTAACTACCACCTCGTCGGCTACGCACTTGACTCATCTCCCCCTAGAGCCATCTACGAGTTATGGGCAGAAGCCGATACTCTAGAGGAACTGCATGATGAGAATAGACAGAACCAGCACCTCTGGGAGCATTTAGGGGATCAACAGTCATGGAAGTTCGATGTTACCGCCACCAATCATACAATTCCAATGGAAAGACAACATAAAGTTATAGAAGAGTTTGCATATATGGATTATCAAGGACCCATCGATATGAAGAAGGCATCTTTGGTCCTCACCTACTTTGAAGAATGTGAGGGATCCTCGACACCGATGAGGTGCTTCTAACGAGTTTCATCCCAGACCCAAGGAAAAATATGTTGCGACAAAGATCAGAAGGGGATGGAAAGTTTGAACATGTCTACTTTGGGAGACTGGTAAATTGGACCTTGGATGGAACGATCATAGGTGCTGATAGTTGACACAGATTGAGGAAGGTGCATGCCGAAATTTGGTTTACAAGTTTGATATCAAGAAAAGGTACGAAACTTGTGTCCGCAGAAACGAGTATAAACGACTGAATCAACGCAGGGCCTACTACGGGAACACCACCATGGATGCCGAGATCTCTCTCCTAATGGCAAATCAAGCTTTGGTAGATCTGTCACTGAAAGTGCTTCAGCATATTGACAACTATCTAGGCAGCTCCCGGAAAGCTTGTTTACGACCCCTTTGTCGGCACAGGTAGTATGCTATATGTAAGGACCTATCATTCGAAGAAACTGTTCTCACCAAGATAAAGACAGCTGCATATTTCGGAGCATTGGTTTTAGGAAGCGATATTGATGGTCGGCAAATGCGTGGTAAAGGTACGCATACATCTTAGCCTATGACACCTAGCTAATTTCCGTAGTCCGGGGCGGAGTTCCGGGTGTCTTTCAGTCAGCATCTCAATATGATGTTCTGCCACGGATATTAGATTGCTGCACCTTTGATATCACTCGGAGTCCTTTCAGAACTGGTGGCTTCCTTGACGCAATTATCAGCGATCCTCCTTGTAAGTCGTATGACGAAAAAAGACTGTTCTATTCATCCCTCGAGAAGATGGAGTACGTGCTGGCGCGAAGCGACTTGGACGGACAAAGGTGCGGCCTGTGGAACCTAGCCCTTCTGAAGGTTGGGAACCAACGCGGTAAGAGCTCTGACCATGGATATTATGACCTTCTTTGACACCTATGTGATAGGTCGTATCCCAAGAAACCCTATGAACTTTCTGATCTGACGACGGATCTTGTGCTTCTGGCAAGACATTTGTTAAGACCTGGGGGTCGCCTTGTTTGGTTTCTTCCCACAGTGACGGAAGAGTATCAGGATGTTGACATTCCAGTTTGTGAAGGGATGGAGATAATTGGAAATTCTGAGCAAAACTTTGGGAAATGGGGAAGAAGAGTGAGTGCATTCTCTGGCAACAGACATCTTGTAACCTCAATGCATTTCAATAGCTCATTACCATGCGCAAATCATCCACTGAGGAATATCCCCCGCCTTCATTTGATCCAGAAAAGAGACTAGAAGAGCTGGGAGATCCCAATTATCCCACCTCAGCAGGACACAAACATTTCCGTGAAAAATACTTTGCGCGGTTCCCAAGTTTGAAAAATAAAATAAAGGGAGATTCGAATTATATCCATGCGTCTAATCAACGAGCTATTCGTAAGGACGAAACGTGCTAGGGCTGACTCTAATTTGAATCGCCACCCCTCTCCAACTGCATCACCGCTGGGAAGACTTGATAGAGGAATCTCAGTTGCTCCCTACTCTGAACCATCAACGGTCTCTGATCCCTCAAATAGTCTACTTCTAACGCAATTAGGTCGTTCTGAATTTCTTGTGGTAAGGGGCCAAAGGGAGACTCTGGTAATGGATCACCAGACCAGTCTGCCTCAGAAGCATCGGTTTTCTCTTGAACTGGTAGGTTGATTGGGCGATTCAGATTATGATAGCGTAAAAGCGATGCTAGTGCAATGAAGGTCCCAGTTCTTCCCACCCCTGCACTACAACCTACCACAATAGGAGGGTCAGGATTTTTTGAGGCATCAATATGCGATGTATCTTGATTGCAGGCTTCGACGAATTGCATGAACTGAAGTAGAGACCGTGCGTTCTCCGGGACACCGTGATCTGCCCAATCCTTGAAACATCACAGTGATCAGCCAAGACTACTCCAAGTCTTAGAAACACTTACAAGATAATGGATATGTCTAACGAGATGCTTTGGGCTCTGATCATCCTCGTATGAGAGTTCTAGAACCGAATGGATCCAGGACGAGTCTCCTCCCCCGTCTTCAGGCCGACTCATCTGTAGCAACTTGACCTTGATGGGTGGAACGAGTATTTGATTTGGAGGAGTCCATATCATCTCCTCACCTACTCTTTTGGGAAAGTATTGAAAGGCCTTTGCAGTATTACCTTCGATGTTTGGCGTTAATTGTACAATAGTTCGTAATCTATTTGCAGCAGGTGGTGATTTGATACTGTGAGACGGAGTTACTGGCTCTAGGAACATGGACAGGAAAGTGTGTGCAGTTCTCTCGAGAGGTGCTTGTGTAGCGACCATCCATTTGCCACCCGCTCTTTCCTTTACCCAACTCGCATTTAGATAAGCACCACTAGGAAGAAGAAGACGACTCTTGTCATAGGGGTAAATATCGATATACCTATTCGCCCGGGCATTATC
The DNA here is from genome assembly GCA_910592055.1 of Acaulospora colombiana. NCBI lineage: Eukaryota > Fungi > Glomeromycota > Glomeromycetes > Diversisporales > Acaulosporaceae > Acaulospora > Acaulospora colombiana. Next base: position 6,371 of record CAJVPT010004721.1, on the reverse strand, counting down.
GGGATCTAGCCCAACAGAGGAGCAGTATGTCGTAAATTGAGGTGTCGAGGTCATACCGGGAGCGTGGTGTTTTCTTCGCTGTATCTCTCGACGATAAAGCTCTGTCTCGACTTTCTGGATGTAGCCTCCGGTCAGTGGTCGAGGTAGCCATGAAGGGTACTTTGCTGCCATTTCAGGCGCCTCTGATTGTGACATTTATCGTAGAGCAGCCTCTTTGAGTTTGTAGAATGATATTGTAGCTAAGAACGAAAGGGCATTAGTAACTCTGATTTGGTTCTCGATTCGATCCATACCACTGAGCAATTGAAGATGTGGTAAGCGCGCAAGTGTGAAGCCAAAGTCTGCCACCACTAGACATTCCCACTTATGTCTTCAGAACGCAAACTCACGATAACTTATACGCTGAACCCTCCGGAGGGAACTATTACACCACTGTCCAAAAAAACTGGTCAATCGATCCCACCTTCCGATACGATCGCCTTCTCCGTGAGCAAGGAAGGCCAGGTAGATTATAAACAAGTTGTCGCCGCCATTCAACAGGCGAAAGAAATAACTGGGATTAATATATTAACTCCTTGGAGGGATGCAGTAGGCGACAAAGAAGCCGGCAAGGATCAGAAAAAGACCACCACTGCCGATAGTCCAGATGAAGAGGATGAGGACGAGGAATCAAATGCAGAGGCGGCATAAATATTATAAGATTTCTATGGTAAGTTAGACTACCAGAAACATGTCTACTTGACGATAAGAGCAATCTTATTCCTACCCCTGGGACGCTCTCGAATGACAAATTTATTGCCAGTTTTGTGGCCTCGAGGTCCAGGTTTCCGTGTTCTCTTTCCTTTGGTATTCCATCCCCAAGGCGAGGAGGGATGTCTGTTGCCCTTGGATTTACCACGACCACCTCCATGAGGATGGTCTCGTCTGTAGTATTTGCGTATCATTAGTCGTGAATACTATAGAATGGCAGAATATAATAACTTACGCGTTCATGGCCATTCCTCGAACGTGCGGGCGTCGACCCATCCATCTGCTTCGACCTGCTTTTCCTAACATTCTACCCTTCCAATTAGCGTTGCTAACTTTTCCTATAGTTGCGCAGCAATCCGCTCTTATCCTACGGATCTCTCCCGACTGCAACCGTACTTGGCAATATTCACCCTTCTCTTCCTGCATCATCATGGTAGCAAAAGTTCCAGCGGACCGTACTAATCGGCCTGGCCCCTTTGGGTCGAGAGCTAGGTTGTGTATGATCGTTCCCGGAGGGATAAGTCGCAGGGGTAGTACGTTGCCGGTTTTGATGGTCACACTACGTAGAATACCCAGGGAAAGGGCAGTTTCAGAAGTTTCTTCGTTTCCTTCATTACCATCTTGACTTGATTTATTGATGCTCTTGGGATCATCCACATATCCTTCCACCAGTCCGTCAGGGATTCCCCCTCTGTAGCTTGTAACAACGTCTCCTGCTCTGAGCCCTTCGCAAGCCAATATATATGACCATGGTTGCTCTACCGTTTTGTCTCTGCATTTGATGAGAGCAATGTGCGCAGAACGGTTAGGATCGTATTCTATTCGGACGACGTCGTGAGGACCTGGACGGCTTCGATGAAAGTCTACAGTCCTGAGTCTCCTTTTGTGACCCCCTCCTCTTGAACGTACGACGACTTGCCCTGTGTTATTCCTGCCGCCTTTTTTTCGTAAGGGTACAGTGAGCTCGCGAACTGGTTTGCCCTTCCACAAATGAGGATTGATCAACATCCTGACGTGTCTCATTCCAGGAGTGATTGGTTTGAATTTCTTGAAGCCATCAACTATTCGAACCAGCGGTTTGACAGTCTTTCGCTTGGGTTTGATGGAAGTTGTTGGAGGGGGTACTATTGGACCCCTTGGAATTCTGGTAGCAGTAGCATAGGTCCTAAGGATACTATGTTCGACAATTGCAGGTCTTGCTATGTAGCTACGCAGAAGGGCCTGCCGAAGCATTTTGCGTCGAGTCCAACTTTCGACTCGACCACAAAAAATGGTACGCTATGGCACCGCGTCACCTCGCCACATTGTAAATACAACTTTACTGATTCATGACTCAAGGCTATGGAGATCACTACGGGAACCTCGGCTGTGAGAGACATACGGATAGAGCGTATCGGTGGGTATATAGGCAACGACGAACAACAAAGGCTGATCTTCTGTCATATAAGGCGCGCATTCGCACATTCGAGGACTCGGATTAGATGATCGCCTGGAGCCGCGTGATAGTTCACAGGGAATGGTTGGACAAGGCAAAGCCAGAAAGGCTGCCGGTCTCATCGTAAAGATGGTTCAAGATGGACGAATATCAGGCAAAGCCATTCTCATGGCAGGTCCTCCGAGTTCTGGAAAGACTGCCATTGCCATGGGTACGTTTATATCATTTTTGCCCGCGTTCATTAGAAGCTGAGAGGTTGCGCGCCTTCACGCGTTTTTCATGATAGGAATGGCGCAAAGTCTGGGAAATGATGTCCCTTTCACAATGATCGCTGCTAGCGAAGTGTTCTCGTTATCCATGTCAAAAACAGAGGCTTTAACTCAGGCGTTCCGCCGAAGTATTGGCATACGAATCAAGGAGGAGACAGAGATCATTGAAGGAGAGATTGTAGAAATTCAAATAGATCGGAGCATAACAGGAGTAGGTCAAGAGCTATAATGAGAGACTTGATCTGACCAATGCTCTCCATAGGCTACGAAAACTGGCAAGCTCACGATTAAAACCACAGACATGGCAACTGTATATGACCTTGGATCCAAAATGATCGACTCCCTAGCCAAAGAGAAGATTTTGGCGGGTGATGTCGTGTCTATCGACAAGTCTTCAGGAAGGATCACCAAGTTGGGAAGATCCTTCTCAAGAGCACGCGACTATGACGCTACAGGTGCCGACGTAAGTTATACTACCAAGAGAGAAAACAACCGTGCTTATGTCTTTAGACCAAATTCGTTCCGACTCCGGAAAAGGAGGTTCAGAAGAGAAAAGAAGTTGTCCATACCGTCTCGCTACACGAAATAGATGTCATCAACAGCCGAACACAAGGTTTCTTGGCTCTGTTTGCAGGAGATACAGGAGAAATCAAGCCCGAGCTAAGGGAGCAGATCAATAACAAAATTGGCGAATGGAAGGAAGAAGGCAAGGCGGAAATCGTACCGGGAGTGAGTAGAGCAGCTTCTTTTATTTTAGCATGCTCACATGATTACAGGTGCTCTTTATTGATGAAGTTCACATGCTCGATATCGAATGTTTCTCCTTCCTCAACCGTGCTCTCGAAGACGAGCTTGCCCCACTAGTCATTATGGCGTCCAATCGGGGGATGGCTACCATCCGTGGAACCACATTCCGTTCCCCCCACGGTCTACCTGTAGATTTACTGGATCGTGTCCTCATCATCTCGACACAACCGTACACAGCAGCTGACATGGAGCAAATCATCAAGATACGATGCCAGGAAGAAGATGTAGAGCTATCAGCGGACGCTTTAACAGCATTAGCTACGCTGGCTACTCAAACCACCCTACGATATGCCCTCAACCTAATCAGTACCGCCCAAGTCATCGCCCGAAAGAGGAAGAGCGCCATCGTAGATACAGAGGACGTGAGAAAGTGCTACGCGTACTTCCTCGATGAAAAGAGAAGCACACAGTGGCTAAAAGAACAACAAGGTTCTCTTGTATTTGACTCCACGTATGATCCTGATGTTACAATGGCAACGGCCTAGTATAACTGGAAAAATGTAAACCGCTCACAAATGTAGCCGCTCAATAAAATGTCTTAAATGTAGTCTGTATCGGAGTGGTCGGTGAGCTATGTCTTTCATTTGACTAAGGCTGTTTTAGATGAGGGATTCGTAAGGAACAAGTGAACGGCATAGTTCATAAGGGTGTCTACAACCCAAAAACAAAAGAAGGTAGGGCAATTTCAACGAATTATTGGGCTAGCATTAGTTCAAGCTTGTGATCCTTGCCACAGACCGTAAGTCTTTCCTGGAACAGTTTGCCACAAACGAATGGTGCCATCCTCTGCACAATTTCGATGAGATTAATTCTCGCAATAATAGATGAGATACGTACCACTTCCAGACGCGTACATCTCGCCGTCTGGGCTGTACTGAACGGTATGAACGGGACCGTGATGACCTTTGTAGAGCTCCATCTCGTTTCCGTCGACAAGACCATAGACCCGAACCCAAGGGTCACTAGTAGAGCCAGCAACGAAACGGTCTCCTGAAGTGGGGTGGAGAGAAGCTGAAGATGGGGCATGGGGGAGAGTGAGGTTGTGGGAGGGAGAAGAAGACGGCATCACAGGGTAGAACGCAACGTCGTTTCCGTGGGTCAAAACGAGGGTTCCCGTCGGTGCTGAGAGTTCTAAAGAGGTGATTGCGCTGGGAAACTTGACGGTGTAGGCTGGCTCAGTCGTACGAAGATCCCACCAGCTTGGCAAACGCAATTGGTTAGTGAATGCGTTCGTTCAAATAGAATGGGGGACGACTCACTTGAGAACACCATCTTCACCGGCGCTGACGATTTGTCGCCCATCATGGAGCCATACGACGCTCTTGACCGTCTTCTCGTGTGCGGTTTCACCACCCTTGGCTACGAGGTGTCTGGGGTCGGCATCTGGGCGGGCGAGATCAAAGATGCGGATCTTCTTCGTTTGGTCACCCGTGACGATCTGAGTGGATGAAGGGGAAAGGTCGACGGAGCGGACGATATGATCGTGAGGGAACGAATGGAGGATTTCACCGCTGTACGTGTCCCATACTTTTCTAGGGGGACGGTTAGCACGTTCTCTCCTCTTACGGCAAACCGCACAGCTCCGGACCCATCAGACAAAAGATGCAGTGCTTCTTGATAAAAAGGGAAGGTGTTGGAGTGGAGGATAAACACTTACGCGGTAAAATCTGCACTTCCGGTCACTGCTCTGGCAGTGTCTAACGATAGTTTGGAGCTCCAGACAGCGCCCTTGTGGCCTATAGATCGTCGAGAACATGCGATATGAATCAATTTGTCGCGTCTTTTGTATATTGTGAGACACTAACCCATGAATGTGCCTATCCAGTCTCCAGTCCAGTCTCGAAGCATTGGTTTACCATCCTTGCAGCTAGATATGAGCAAATACGAGCCGTCATCTTGCAGAGGCGAAAACGAGAGGTGTGTCACTGGCCGTGTATGGCCACTGTTAGAAAAGTCGAGGGGAGGATGTTTTATCAGCGCTCAGCCTTTGACACGAGAACCCAGATCGGAACCACGAACCTTGCGACAAGAGGAACCGCGCGATTAGTAGAGGCCATGTAAAGTTGGTGTAATGAGGTACCGGATTTTGGTTTTGTCAATTATAGAGGCGAGGGTTTGGATTTGGAAAAGGGATGTTCGTGAATAGGATAGAGAAGATGCGTGCGCGGGTTAGTGTCGTTTACAATTGTCGTTAAAGGTTGAGGAGGTTATGCGATGGAGAGGGGAGGCTTGACGTGACAAAAGGTGTTACTGCTAGCAAAGGAGCTTGAAGGCCCAAGCTCGTGATCTGCACAAACAAACGCCACACGCACCCAACAAGAGACGAGTACCACCACCGTCCATTTGGCCAGATGTACCCTCTACTGGCAAAATACACCACTATTTCGTGGGCGTGATTCTATATGTGCAGTGGAGGCTTGTCGTAGCACAGTCTGCACCCTTCTTTCACGGGACCTTTTCGAGGATAGCACGCGCTTGACACTTTCCTGGTTGTGGCAGTATGCTTCTCGGATACTCTCTCAGTCTGAATAGGACTACTCCGAAGATTCAACGCCCACCCCTTCTTCCCCGTCTGTTATGCACGGCTATTCGCAAGTTCCTGGGCGGAGATGTCACAACGGCCAAGACTAAACCCAGATAGACCAACTGCAGTGTTGACCGTAGTCTACCTGTACGACCCTTGCACGAAATGCGAGTTGAAAAAGAGGACGAGTAGCCGAGAAGTTAGCCTCTCTGGGCTGTCTTTGCCGACGCCACCAGTTTAAACGTCCCTCCTTCATGGTAGTCAATGCAGATGCAAAAGAACGGTTTCTTCTTGTGTATACGCACAGCTCACTCGAACCTCTTTAGGCAATGATCACAAGACTCAGTACAGCGAACTTGGGCCTGCCTCTGGGAATCAGGAATCGAAAAGGAATCTCAGTATAGTTTCGCAAAGTGCAGGTGTTGTATGACGGGTGACAACCCCTCTTCGATCGAGTGGGTTTAGGATTCAGTCCGCCTTGGCGACCAACTCAACTCGAATGTGGACTTGACGACGGCAGTCATCTCGCATTGGAAAACAAAGATTCAGATGTCTTCATCGAGGAAATACCCTCCAAGCCCACTGC
>CAJVPT010004720.1:0-13055 GCA_910592055.1 Acaulospora colombiana | reverse complement strand
TCACTCCCGAAGTTGCACTTAGAGTCTTAGATAAATATAAGACTTTGACGAGTAAGTTAGTTAGAGAATTAGCTTTAGCGTCACATGTATAATGTACAGCTTACAATGGTTTAATAAAGCATACATAACTAGCCTGACAGAGGGTTATAATAAAAAAAAATAATAATAAAATAAAAAAATATTATCTGCAGCAGTGACCTATAGGCAATGAAGTTAGCAGTTGGAAGGGTTTATACCTGAACTACTAATTATATGATAAATCACTCCTGAAGTTGCACTTAGAGTTTTAAAAAATTTAAAATAGCGACAATTGAGTTAGGTAGAAATTTAGCTTTAGCAAAACATTTAATAATATAAAGTATACTAATATTTAATAAAGCACATATATCTAGCATGACTTAGGGTTTAAAAAAAATAATAATAATAAATAAAAAAATATTATATAGATGCAAAAAAACTCTTTTCTGTAACTTCTTTTTTTCTTAAAAATTTCTTTATAAGAAAATTTTCCCAAGAAAAAAAGTAAACAATGAAAAATAATAGTTTTAAAGATTAAACATAATATGATGAACTTCTCTGTAGAGATAAGCTTTCCTTTATAGTGCTATGTTCAAGTACTTTGGATCTACAGAACAGTTGGATCAAGTAAAGGAGCTCTTTGCCAAATGGATAAACAGGACTTCTTTGTCTGCTTTAGTAACTCTAAATGACAAGTTTTCTCTCCTTCACTTGACCTGAGCTCCTCTAAAAAAAAGAGAAAACATTGTCCAAAAAAAGGAAGACACCAATAAAATAAGAAACAGGGTAAACCAAAGGATAAACAACTTTCATCTAAATAATCTCTGCCTCCCAAGGTGTGTAAATGTTCTAAGTGTGATGAAGACTTTACTAGTCACACTTCACAAAAGAAATATTTCAATAGATATTACAAACTGGATACTATGGAAGTTGATAAACATGTCAAGCAAAGAAAAAAACATAAAGCAGTATATCAAGAAACTAAGGTCAATACTGCTAAAACACTGGCTTAAAAGCCTCCCAGAAAAATTTTTAAGACTGATTGCAATGAGCTTGATGAATAAACGGTGCTTGAATTAGTAAAGCAAGTGGAAGATAAACCCAGTGAATATCGGATTTATTTATCTAAGAAAAGAGAGATTGGTATTCTCCTACTACTGATGGTTTTGAATTAACCATTTGAGATTTCAAGACTTATTTAAAGCCTACCTCCTTTATGCTTGAAGGGCTTTTCAAAGATGAGTTTGATGAAACAATCAATGATCTTGATTTCTATTACAAATATAAATTCTTGTTGATAGATATACAATGTGAAGAATTTGACTTTATTAATGGAACTTTTAGGAATAGTTAGAAGGTAAAACTCTATCCCCATTATTCCTATATTTAAGTTGATAATAAAGTAAACATTATACTATTGAAGTGTCAAGTAACATTGGAAATTTTGATAACCCTTCTATCAAAAAATCTTGATGGGAGAAGAAATTTATTGACCACACTGAAGTGTTTAAAATCTATAATACAGGTTAGAGTATAATAATAGTTTAATAACTAAATTACTCTTTAAAATTGTTCTAGAAAAAATTAAGAGAGCATCAAATATTTTTCTTATAGTGTAGTTTTACATTTATAGTTACATTATTTGTATCTGTTCTTACATTTATCATGTATTATGAGTATTTGTAAAATTCTATCTTTATGAGTATAATAAAGTAAAGATAAAGACATTAAAAATCTTCCAGAGAAACAAATAAAGCAGCTTATAAGATCCAGGAGAGAAAATTATATGAGATAGAAACCAGAATACTCAAAAAGAAACCCTAATCGAGACAAGCAGAAAAAATTGTAGATAGTAATGGAAAATAAAAAAAATCAAGTAACTTGAAGGAAATTAAGACAAGGAAAAAAGAAAAACGTCACAATAGTAGAGCATTTTACCAGTTATAACTCCAATAATAATTAGGAGACCAATATACAAAAATGTCTAGGATATTCGGAAAGCACAACACTAAATGGTAACTGTATCCGTGAAAGAGAAATAGGAGAAATATATATAGTACCATATCTCAATACAAGAAAGTCCACTAGAAGAACATAAGACTTAAAAATCCCAATCCCAAGTCAGCACTTGAAAAAAGAATCAAAAAAGTAATTTACAGCAACCAAAGTCCTTTAAAAATTCAAAATGATAGAGTAAATCACATGGACATCAAAATCTGGAAAGAAGCTATTATTAAAGAATATATTAGAGAAGAAATATATTAAGACCACCTAATAAATATACTTCAACATAACCTTGGATTTAAAGAAAAACTAATCTTCTATTCTGACAGATCACTTACTAATTACAAAAAAGAAGATATAAAAATAGGAGCAGTCCGGATTCAAATAGAAAAAGAAGAAAAGAAAAGCAAGTTCCAAATAGGAGTAAACAATTGGTCCTTGTCTACAAGAGCAGAATTGATAGTAATTATAACAATATTCCTAGTAGTTCCAATTGAAAGTATGGTAAAGATTTTTACAAATAGTCAAGTATATATTTCTAAGTAGAAATCCTTAGAAAAAGAAGACCTGAAAAGAACACACAAGAGATGGCTCAATGAAAAAAATTGGTTCCTATGGGCATAAATGATAGAGCTAATAAAAAAGAAAAACATAGATCTAAAGCTCACAAAAGTCAAGGCACACTCAAATGATCCTTATAATGAAGAAGCAGATGTCTTAGCTAAGGAAGTCCTGAAATTTTCATCAATTGAATAGAAGGATCTCACTTCATACAAAATTATAACTGAAATTAAGTGGCAAGGAATAACTTTAGATAATCTAATTAAGCAGTTCCTTAAGAATATTAATAATAAGACAACAGCTTATCAGTGGACACAACAAAACAAAATAGAAAAAAAATGGAGTCATCAGATTTCAAAATACCAGGCTCATACATGAAACCTAGTATAGGAAAGAATTATGGATGAACATATATGAGATATATCTTTTAAGCAATCCCAACAAAGAAGCTTTCTTATTAAACTAGCCAATGACGAACTATCTACCTTAAGTAAGTTGACTATAAGAAGACTGGATCTATATAAGCAAGTGAAATGTATTGCATATAGTCAAAAAGATGAAATCATAGAACACTTACTAGAATGTTCAATCTATAAAGATTAGCTACAAGAGATATAAAATAAATGAATAGGTAAAATTATTAAAAATTTTAAAGAGCTATTGTGAAAAAAAAAGAGAGAGACTGAAGAAAAAAATTCCAGACTAATTATTGATAACTGTAAAGAAATAGGAGAGTTTGACAAGTAGATTGCTAAAGTAGTGGAAAAGATTTTTGGAACAAGTCAAAATATATTAAGTTTCTGTACTGGCCTTATAAGAACTGACCTTATCCTAGAAGTGGCAAATCTAATTATCAAGATAAATATATAGAAAAAATAGCAAGAAAGTAGATATTAAAAATGCAAAAAAAATCTACAACCAAATCTGAAAAGAAGTTTGAAACAAGAGATGTGAAAAGGTAATCAAATAAGAACAAAAACAATGAATTAATAAAGAAGACAAGATGAAAAGATTTCCTTGTCTATTAGATCAGAAAACCATGCTCTCAAAGAAAAGAAATTCACTATCTAAAGAAGAAAACCTTGAAGATGAAAGCCTCCGAGAAATTTTAACAAGAAGAGTAGAGTATAAATGAATGGTTGGGTTTTAAGCTCTATTAGAACCTCGCAGAGTGATTTGCAGTAGTGACCTGCAAGCAATAAAGTTAACAGTTAGAAGGATCTTTACTTGAACTATTAATGGAGTAATAAATCACTTCTGAAGTTGCACTTAAAGTTTTAATAATTTTTAAAATAAAAATGAGTAAGTTAGATAGAGACTTAGCTTTAGTGATACATTTTTAATATAAAGTATACATATGTTTAATAAAGCATACATACCTAGCTTGACAAAGGGTTTAAAAAAAAATATATTATATATTAAAAAAATAAATAAAATTAATATATGAATCTATAGCAACGTAGTTGTGTTCTAGGTCATAATTATAAGGTCCAGAGTTCAATATTATATAAGAACCAAGTGAAAAATTAAGCCACAAATAGTATAAAAATTACATCTTCTTCATAATAATGATTAAGTACCTCAATAAGGCAATGAGAGGAACCAATCTGCTCATTATGCCCATAATAACAATGACTAAATCAATACAAGATTCTATATGAGGCTAGTATGAATAATACAAGTTCTCAACACATAACCAGTTTTTAAGTAAGTACCCTAACAGAAAATAAACAAGAACCCTATCTACTTATTATAGCTATAATAAGAAGACACAATACAAGGTTTCAAAAATATGACTTAAATAAGTGATACAATGTCTCAAATATGAACTGATCACCCTCCTCTCCTAATATATAAGAAAAAGAATCTTATTACTCATAGAAATGACCAGATATATCTATAACAAGACAAAAACTTAGATCAGTATAATACTAAAAGATATAAGACAAGTCTTAAATGAAGATAAAAACTAAGTGATATGATGTCTTTGACATAGAATCAAGCTTAAATCAAATAACAAGACAGTCAGTATACAAGACAAGTTTCTAGAAAAAACTTTAAACACCAATAGAGTTATATAAGAATTTGTATAAGAGCCTTAAAACCAGTAGTACTAGGTATCTTAGATAAGTTTTTTATATATTAGTTTTCTTAATAGGAATAGTAACAAGTTAACTGATTTACTATGGTTCTAGAAAGTGCTACTTCAGTAATATATAGGTTTAAAATAATGGAATCACTTCATTAAATTAAATGTATAGACTTCTTAGATCCTCTAGCTTAGTTAGAATTGAAAGACAGTCCTATACTAGATGATTATATAGTTATCTTATTTTAGTTGAATAAGATATAAATAGATATCTATTATACTATTCATTGATCAGTAAATCTTTAGACAGCATAGGTAATTACTTATTTTGGTTGTTCCTAGAATATATCTTAATTATAATAAAGTTTCTAAACTAATATAAAAATGAGCTAGTGTTTAAAAAAAAAAAAAACTATAGGTCAAGATCATCTGAACTATTCTTTCAAAGTAGCATCATCAGAAAGTCCAACTTTATACATTAATAAAGCTACTCCACTCTTATTACATACCTTACAAATATACTGCAAAGTATCTCTTTATCCTATATTCACTTTTCCTTCAACCCTTTGTTTAACTCAAGTATAATTTTTTGAGTCAAAAGTATTTGAGATATATTCAGGTTCAATGGCAAGAAAGGTCACTTAGAAAGAAGACTCTTTATTAAAGACTTCACTTTCTCTCCCTATAATTAAAACAGATAAATCTAGAGAAGAAGTCCTCATCAAAGGCTATGCCATGCACAGTGGTTTTGTTTCCTAAGAAATTCATCAAACTCCAAGCCTTTTCTTATATGCAATTTATTTTTTTTTATTTTTTGAAGGAATTTTACCTATCCTTTAATCCTGAATTACTGGTTACACCAAATTTGCTGAAATTTTATTGATTGTAGCTTTGGAGTTGGATAATGTTATCGATAATCAGAAGTAAACAAGACAATATATGTGTTTATATATGTACTTTTTTATATTATTACCTTTGAAATCAAGTATTGCTTTCATCCCAACTATCAACTTAATTCAATAACTACATTCTAAAAACTATGGCCATAGGAACCTAATTTTTGAAACTGCAATCTACTTAATCAATTAGCTTTAAAAAAAAAAAAGAAACTCACAGCCACTAGATTGTTTAACTCAACTCTTAGGATATAGAAGCCTAGCAAATATCTCTCGACTTTTATTGCATTAGGATAAAAATTGTGTTCAGTAAGATAGAACGTATTGCATTGGATCAATCTATATGACTATATATATATTATTATTTATAACTTTTTCTCCTTGTAAGATAAAATTTCTCCTATCTTGAAAGATGTAACAATCACTCAGACAATATTAAGAGAAACTTTCTTTCACTACTTATCTATTAAATTGATTATATAGAAGACTATTCCAATGAATTTCCCTTTCTATTCAACAAGAGTAGTTTATTCTTTATGTATAGTCAAAATTTGATTAAAAAGTAATTTTATCAAAGAAATATGAAGGAGTTTTCTATAGTATCGAGACAATCTTAGGTAAAGTTAAATTGAGTAATACTAGTACTTGACTTGAGAGTTTACAATATTATCTAAAATGATTAACAAGCCAATATATAGATATTACTGGGAATTATTATAAAATAACATGGATAACCATACCAACACTTCCACTCTGAGTGTATTAACAATAAATATATCCTATAGAAATACAGAATAGTGTGGACTCAAGCAAAACCTTCTTCCTCTTATAAATATATATATATATATATATTGACTGGTACAGTCTTGTTTTATTATAAAAAAGATAATCCTCCTATATATGTTACATAGTAATCAGCTTATCAACTATAAGTTTTCTTTTGAACTCACTAATAGTATTGCTATTATTAGAAAAAAAAAAACATATATATATGGATCATTATTAAATTTTTCCTATTATATTACTATCTCAGACTCTCAAACACAATGTTTTTTCTTTTTTTTGTTAACTATATTTTAGAGGTTTTTATTAATTAATATTTTAATTCAAATCTATATTATATATAATTATTGATTTAATACAAATTTCACTGTTTTTTTTTTTTACCTTTTTCAGAGGATGAGTTATTAGTAACACTTTGAGTAGATTAACCTCTCAGAATTATATTTGATAGATAGCAGAAATTCCTATCAATGTGTTTTTTTTGTATTTTAATAGATAGGTTTATAGTTTATTTAAAGTATAATTTCTCTAAATGAATATATCTCTCTATTATATTTCAATAAAATAGTCTGTTCTATGTTTTCAAAAAAAAAAAACAGTGGATCGATAGCAGAGTGGTAGTACTTCCAGGTCATAATCACAAAATCTAAAATTCAATACAACTTAAAAACCAAAAATCAAAAAATATTTTCTAATCAAGTTTACTAGTTATTTTATAAACATAATGTTCAATTATATAAAACAAATTTAATCAAGTTAGGTTATATGAAGATGGAACTTCTGGTCTTCTATTGATTATAAGCTGAGATCTACAGTTGTATTACTAGAAGAATTGTATGAAAAAAGACCTCAGATCTAACTTCTCATAAATATCTCAAGATCTCTTTACCCTCGTAACCTTTAGAACTCTCACTCTTCTAACTCAAAATATTTTAATCTGGTGTTTTACTTAAAATAAAAATTAGTCAACTTAGGATTGATCTGATGTCACAGGTAATAACAAAAAAGGCAATATGCTCTCTTTTGAAGTCTAAGTAAATAATATTTAGAAATATTGAAGAGTGTAATACATCCTATTGAGTACATACAGAAAAGGACTAGCTTAGTAAAAATAAAAAATAAAAAATAAAAATAAGGATAGCTCAATATTAACTAGCCTAGTATCACCATTAGTAACTGTATATTAATCATCCAGTTTCTAGTTAAATATACTCACTCATAAAATAGTAATAGGTTTAAATAGAATAAACTGCAATAGATTATTATTAATCTATATACAGTATATATATATAAGATAATTAATATTATGCTAATGAATTGACTGGGTCTATAGCACAGTAATAGTGCTCCCAGGTCACAATCACAAGGTCTATAGTTCAATATTACATGAGAGCCATGTGAAAAATTTATGGAATAAAAAAACCATCTATGATACAAAACACAACCAGATCTAAGAAAACACTAATTATCTCCATTCCGGTTTTATATAAATAGGGTTTTTATACTTCTGATTCTAAGTGGATTTTTCTCTCTATAAAAGGTACAATAAACACAGCTAAACACAAATAAATTCAGAAAAGGTATCAAAACTGGTAACAGTGCCACATTTATCAGAACCATTTGAAAGGTATACTTCTCCTTTCATGAAATTAGCAAGTCAAATCTAGCAAGTTAGTTGGGAGAAATCCGGAAGGATTAAAGATTCAAAAATAGGGGTGTCTAGGTTTCCTATATAGGTAATAGTAGAAATTTAATCTGACTGAATATTTCCAGATAACAAGCTGTCCAGTGAATTTTTTAAAAGTAGGGTTCTAAAAATGTTTGTCTATATAAATGATATAAAATATGTATTCCTTGCAATTAAATTTGAAATTACTTTATTAAGTTAATAAATGAAGCTGAGCTTCTATTTCACAAAAAAAAAAAAAATTATGTTAATAAATTTATTTCTATCAAATGTTAAGTTATTTTTTAATAAAGAGCTCACATCTAATACCAGTTATAGTTTAAAAAATAAAAAAAATAAACTAAATAGATTTTTTAAGATTTATAATATATTATAACTTTTTTTTTATTAATTTATAATTATTAAGAAATTGAAAAAAATCTATAAACTTTTTCAAAATAATTAAACTTATCATTATATAAAGTATTCTGGGTTAAATTTTAAAAACAATATTATATTTCTCTAATATGATTAAATTAATCACTATTTATTAGAATTATTGATAATAGTTTGTTATTATTGATTGATTCAAAAATTAATAAATTATTAAGAAAAAAGTTAAATAATAATTAAAAAAACAATTTAAGATTTATTAAAAAAGTCTAGAAATAAAAACTACTTTTTATTAAAAAGAATTTATTCAATTGAAATAGTCTTCCTATTTTACTTAAATCTTAAATGAAATCTTATTTATTATTATTTATAATATCAAATATCTTATTGAAGAACTCTTTTCGCAAATCTCTAAAATCCTTAGAAATTTCCTTTTTAGGCAATTTACTCAAGGAAAGAGAAATATCTTTATTCAAGATATATATTCTTGCAACACCAATATACAATAGTCATCTTAGTACAAAACAACATTTTGTATATAGCCCTAAAGCAATAGATTGTTGGAAAATATATATATATAACAACAGTTTTGACTTTTTCTTCCTTTTAAGAAGAAGAAAAGAAATCAATATAAACTGATTTACAGTTAGAAAAGGAAGTTAATATCAATGTCATAGAGCTTGCAACCAGGCCAGTGTAGGTTGATATCTTTCTTGACACTACAAGGAATTTCAAAGTAAATAAGTTTGCTTGATAAATCAAACAAATCTTAAATTCTTCAAGATCAAGAAGGACATCAAAGCTCCCTAAGGTCTAAACAGCCTAATGTATATACTCTATCTTCACACATATCAAAATACATAACCAGAGTAGTGTAATTATGTATATGTGTAAAAAGCTATTGTCAAAACAAGTTCGACAAAAGTTCATCACAATAATACAAAAAGCATGACTTAAATTGGTAAGATTATTAAATACAACCATCACAACAGAAAGTGATTAATGTAAACAGAGTGTCAGAGGTCTGTAAAAATACAACAAAGTCAGTGTAAACAGGTAAACAACCTAAGCAAAAAGGGAGAAATGATACATACCTAATTAAAACAAGATTAAGATACATACAAAAACAACAAGTATTACATGTAAAAGCTTTTCAACAATTATTAAAATAACACTAAGGACATATATTAATCTGCTTACATGACTATTAATAATACAATACAACAATACGATAATAATATCAATCCACACATATATCTTATATGAACAAAGCAAAGCAAATACTTCAAATAGTAAGCAATAGAAAAGATAATATTATTGATACACTAATTCAATTGCAAAAAAGCATAATGAAATAGACAAACTATAGGCTACACAACAAATTATCAAACAAAAAGATATAACCAATTACAATGGCATGATGGCAGATGCTTCAGAAACATATACCATACTGAACAATATTATTGCCAAAATTCTAGGAATAGATAATACAATATTTTACAAGAAACAAATCCTTATACAATATATCATCTTTCTTTGGCATGAAGGAAAGGGAAAGGAAGAAAATCTACTTCAACCTTATATAGAAGATAGATACCTGGATATAATTAAAGAAAAGTTGACAAAAATATCACCCATTTCAATGGAGATCACTACTGATGTAGAAAATAGGTCAACAGTAGATAATGAAATAACAATAGTGAAAGGTCAAGAACAGGAGGAAATAGAAGCAGAAACTCTTAAAGACAAAATTCAAGGCCACAATATAAGTGAATGTAGCTCTTATGCTACAAGAAACAAGCAAGCAACCTCAACACTACTGTAAATCCCTATTTTATAAACAAAAAGGGCAAATACAAAGTAGAGGCAATAACAGTCAATATTCCAGGGAACAATGAAGAAAAAACCAAGGCATATCTGAGTAGCATATTGAAATTGCTACAAAACAAACATAACCTTCTTTAGAAAGAATTTATTAATGGAAATGAATGGATGAGTTTCCATCTGAAGGAAGAAGAAGATTTTCTCTAATGTTTAGAAGAGATAAATAGAAAGGAAGAAGCTTTCAGTCTACAACAACTCAAAAACAAGGGTACTAACCTAACACAAAATATAGAAATATTAGACAAAAAAATCTTTCAATCAAGAAAAGAGGAAGAGAATATATGATATGTTAGCCTAATAGATATAGCACATAAAATATCACAACATCTTATAAAAAAATATCTCAAAAGGTATGATGAGATGTGAAATTTACATATCTACAAGATCAAAACAAAAACAAGGGTCAAGGCTTATATCAAGTGACATAGCTACCTCAAGATAAACCTAGAAACATTATGGATGACCCCTTTAGGAACAGAAACTACTAGAGCCATTTTCTTCAAAAAAAAACTGGCAGATAGAGAGATTAATGATATTTTAATAGAAAGAAATAAAAACTCTGCAAGACTACTAGGCATAAACAAGTCCTACTCAAGTTTGGTAGCCAGGACACTCAATGGTACAAAAGCGAAAGCATGTTATACCCCAAGAAATCCCTTTATACTGAAGAAACAAAACTTTACAGCCATATGTTTTACATCAAGAGAGGCTCTCAACAAAGCCTATAAACAACATATCTTCTATAAGGGCTATACCTATCATGAAGTATAAAAAATACAGTAACAGAAAATAAAAAGACCTATGATATTGAAAGAAAAAGAGTTATAGCACAAGATATAAAAGTTGAAATAGACAATAAGGTACCTATAGACTCATTATTTGACAATGAATTGATCAGCTCTTTCTCCTCTTATAGTAGGAATTATTGACCTCCAAGAAGGTTACACCCAAGAGATCAAAGAAGATCCTATAGAACTCAAATCAGTAGGGAAAGACAAAGAAATAATGAAAGACTTAAGAATCCAGCCATAGGAAATAATAGAGAATCTATTGGCAATCCAAGGCTTAGCCAGTACAATAGTTTTGACGAATACACATCAAATATAGAAATAGAAAATGAAGAAGACTCATTATACCATATCTTAAACAACTTAGAAAAGTTAAGTGGCAGAATAGCCAGACTAGAGGATAGAACAGCTCCTAATAGACAAATAAGATACAGTAGAAGAGGAGCAAATTACTTCTAAAAAGACATATCAGTTGTTCAAGATAATAAGAGGAAAAACAAGCCCAGTTTATCTCTAGTAAAAATTTCAAAGAAATGCAAACATCAACAAAAAGAGCATAACACTGTACAATTAGATAATTTGAATTTAGAAAAATTCTTACAAAGAGAAAAAATTGACTTTTGAAACAAAAAAGAAAAAGAAAAAGAAAAGCAAAGTAATATAGAGATAAGAAAAATAACAATGAAAAAAAAGGTAATAAGAATAGGTACACACAATATAATAGATATCACTAATATAACTAATCAACATAGTCTTATAGAAGACATAAGTAAGCAAGATATAGAGATAATAGGATTGTACGAGACCAATCTAACACATAGTAATGCAAAATGGGTTTTTAGTAACCAGAAAGAATATAAACACTTCCATAGTATCAACAAAGATAATTCATATGGTGCAGGAGTAAGTCTACTAATAAGAAAAGATCTCGAAAAACAAGTAGCATCAGTAGAGGAGGCAAATGATTATATGATCGCCATTAACATGTTGACAAAGAAGAATAAAATCTGCATTATACAGATTTATATTTCATTAGATAAACATAGATGCAAGAAAGTACAAAACAATTTAATAAGCTATATTAAAGGAAAACATGGACAGGACTTTCATGCAATTTTAATAGGTGACTTTAATGCAGCATGCAACTTATCAGAGGATAGAGCATTCTCATTTAGGGCATGTTTCAGACTCTCATGGTGACCTGAAATTCCTCTATTTAACTTTCTTAACAAATGGGTTTTTTAGATATACAGGCAATATGGGAAGAGAAAGACAAAACTCCTACAAGGCAAGATGCTACAAGTAGTAACAGAATAGATTTTATCTGGATATCACAAAGCTTGACAAAATACACAATTCTATAGTTTGACAATCAAGACATAAAAGAAATTATCGGAAGTGATTACACTATGCTTTTGGTAAGCCTATATCTATTTACAAGAAACAAGACCATTAAACACTGCACAATATCCAAAACATGAAAGATTGATCTAAAAGGAACATCCCCTGAATAATAGCAAACCTTTCAAGAAAGCCTGAATCATAAATTCAAAACTTCCTTGAAGCCTATGCTTAATGAGGAACCTGATGAAGATGAAAGAGAACTACTAGCTAGTGATTACAATGGATCAAATCAGATCAGATTTTAACTAGATTCAATCCGATCTGGTTTTTATAAATACAAATCAGATATGGATCTTATTTGTTTTAAACTAATATGATCAGATTTGAAACTATAACAGTTTGATCTAATCCTATTCAAATCTGAATTTGATTTGATTCGATTCAATCTAATTCGATCCGATTCGAATCCAAATTTGATTTGATTTGATCCGATCTGAATCTGAATCTGATTTAGATTTGATACAAAAACAATTTGAAACTGATTTGATATATTTTGAATCTATTTTAAAGCATGTCAACTATAACTGCTTTGATTTAACTAATTAAATTAAATATGTTTAAATTAACCT